>JASKGO010007116.1:0-17656 GCA_030556065.1 Holobus sp. GC000080 | reverse complement strand
TTAAAACAATTTACAAAGAATGTAAACAAAATTTGGCTCCTTTATTGAGGTATCAGAGAAATTACAATAGTTGAAGATCACAGTTAACAAGTTCAGAAACGCATAAAACTATAACATATCACTTAAAAATGCAAACTACTAAATAATTAAGCTTTTAAACAAATATACATATCACAAAATGTTTGATAACTAGTGGATTCGAATACTTTATAGCAATACAAAAGTAATCCAATCTAGAAAAACATAAATATTCAGAAAAAAATCAAAAATCAAGACTAATTTTCATCATAGTAGGGTCTCCTAGACCATTCGCTTTTCTCCAGCAGCTTTTCCTTCTTGTCCCAGAGATCATACAATTGATTCCTAAAAGGATCAACATAAGTCTCCATCCATTCGATGACAGTATAATTATCGTAAACATCCAAAAGATTCCTATAAAGTGAATCTTTGAGGTTCATCAGCTCCATTGTCAGCTTCTCTAGAGGTCTCGAAATCTCAGCAACATATTCCGGATTGGAAAATCCGTACTTTATGTTGTAATCCGTCATCCAGCCTTTAACTCTGGAATCCTTAGTCAGCTCCACAAATTCTGCTTGTAAATTCCTGAACGCTAAAATATCGAATATAATTTTGCCACCAGGAAAATTGCAAGTTGGCAACTGATAATCAATAGGATAGTTAGTTTTGTCTGATCCATCCAAGGTCCACAGACACATGTCAAGAGATGGAATGCCCATTGGAAGCAGCTCGCACAAAACCGCGAAATGATCGTACCGCTGCCATCCGGTTATCAGAATCCCCTGGAACTTTACCAGCGATTTGTAATCGTTGACCACTTGCATCCAGGAAACGTGGTTGTTGACGTGGTACGCACTCTCAGTGATGATTTCGTTGCTTCCGGACGCTCCTTTGAAAGCACTGGCGATCCACAATCTAGGAAATACATTCACGTATTTGTCCCAAATCGATTCGGGAATGTCTTGGTAAACGTAAGGAGTGTACTTCCATACAACTGGAGTAACATATTGACTGATTTGACTAGAATACAAAGCGTCCTCTTCGATGTTGCGCAAAATGTCGTCCCAAATAAGAACCGTTATATTTTTCCGCAGACTCTTAATGTGTTTGGCCAGAGCCTTCACGTGGTCCAGGTACAAATCAAAACCTGACCATTTGTTTCTTATGATCACTTCTTCGCATCTGTTGCAGACGCCGATGTGGAAAACTTCGTCGCACCCAATGTGGATTTCCTTGGAATGAGGATGCCACTTGAGAAGTTGCGTTATCATTGAATTCAACAGTGGAAGGGTTTGATTGTGTGTAGGACAGATGACTTGCGGATATTCCACTTCGCGCAAATGCTTAAATTGCGGCAGTTTCAGCAGGAATCCCAGATGTCCGAATGTCTGCACCAGCGGGATGATCTTCAAGTTGTTAGCAAAGGCCAAAGCATTGATTTCCTCAATTTCCTTCAGAGTGTAAGCATTCTTTGCAGATATGTATGATAATCCTCCTGAGAATTAACACAGATTAAAAAGTGTATTTAGGAAATAGTTAGTTAAAATACCACTGTAAGGAAACATGTCTTCATATTCAATCAGGAGACCAGTGGCTCCCATTTGTGCAAATATGGGGAAAATTTGTTTGTAGTAGCTCACTTTCGGAGGAGCTCCTTTTAAGTCTAAATGCACCAGTTTTTCGCCCATAAATTTATGGTTCGATTGATCGTTCGGCTCTGGAAACCTGTTTACCTGACTTCTAGTCATAATCGATGACTTTGAAAGGTAAAAGACGACTAGAAGGAGGACTAGAATTGTTGCAAAAAGAATGCATTTTAAAGTCTTGTATTGGACAAACTTTCGTTTGCCTTTCGTACAGGTCATGGTGCACATCTACTTTGCACTCACTAATAGTTGTGCAAGGTGGTTATTTATTACCTTATTTGTTTACATTATCTCGTTTATTTGCTTTATTGTTCACTTGATTATTTTATTTGTTGAGATGTTGATCCTTGTCGTTGTTATGGATTTAAGGTTATGATTACAGTAACTTTCATTTGCCCTTCAAAACAATTGTTTTTTTTTTGCAGGAAAAAAGTGGCGGAAATTTCAAATAAATTTGGAATTTCCTTTATAAATGTCTTGATTTACTTAAATAGGGCTGTTCATCTTTATTGTTGTCATTTTATTACTAATTTATTGTAATGTTGCTTCTTACTTTCAGAATAACATAAAAGGAATTAAATATTTCAAGTAATCATAGAAAAAGGATTTTATTTTTAAAATCTTAGAAAGTTTGGAAACAATTTTCAAAAGTAGTAAGTGCATAATGTTAAATGTAAAAAAACTGTAGAGTATTTTGTACATTATTGCAATCAAAGTTCTTGTTTTATTACAATTGGTATTTAACTCTTTAAAACAATATTTTTCTGTAGTTACTTTTTAAGCCTAAAAGCTAAACTAAACAATGCTCAACTGAGCATCAGTGGTCTGGTGTGCAGGCTTCAAACCTGTAGTCGATGAAAATCGAAGTGGTTCGATTCCACCTGTTGAGCGGTTTTGATCAATTAGGCAATTAATTGCATTAAATAATTGCATCTTGCATTTCTTAAAATCAACATTATTTGTACGCGACGCGTATGCAACCAACATTACAAACAGTTGTTATATGGGCTGCTTCCATGCTGCTTCGGTCATTTTTAGGTTATATTGCGCTTTGCAAAACGAAACAAAAACATTCCGTAACTTTTAGTTTTTTACAAATATTTAAGTAAAATAAAACAAGATGCTTACATCAATGGTCAAAGAACACCACCAGAAGCAACTTGCACGTAAAGAAGAACAAGGTAAGTTCGTTATTTCTCCACAAACAAAAAAGCAGTAAATAATGATAAAGTTAAAATTCAATAAACAGAAGGAAAAAGAAAGGAAGCTTGTGCAGCTGCTAGTGATCTAACACAGGCATTAGTGGATCATTTAAATGTTGGGTAAGTAATGTGTAGTTTTTGTAATCCTGTAAATAAGTTTTATAAACTTTAGAGTGGCCCAAGCCTACTTGAATCAGAAACGATTGGATGCTGAGGCCAAACAGCTGCATACAAGTGCAACAAATTTTGCTAAACAGACAAATCAATGGCTTAATCTAGTGGAAACGTTCAGTGGTGCTTTAAAGGAAATAGGAGATGTGGAAAACTGGGCAAAAACCATTGAAAATGATATGAAAACCATCAACACTGTTCTGGAAAATGTCTACAAGACTTCTCAAGAGAGTGCTAGTACGGCAGCAACATCAAGTAATCAACCGCCTGCGTAATTTTAAACAAACAAATTGCGAAATTTTGTTTTTTTGTTTACATTGAGAACATTTTGTATGTAAATTTTAGAATAATTTTTTGGTTGGCCACCCTTGCAGTGTTTAAAAGTCATAGGCGGCTGTAAATGGATTTGTTATAAGTGCGAACGTTGGTTCGTGATGCAAATAGAATGAATTATTTATACGTTTGAAAATAAGCGGAGTGAAAAACGACGACATTGACACAAATAAAACAGATGGTGTGTCACTTTTTTCATTTTCTAAAAATAACAAATAACATAAATGAAGTGACGCGTGCGCAGTGGCGTGCGCTGATCGACAGCAGACTGCGGCCATGTTCTTTGATAAGTCAAGTGCACCGTCAACGAGAGGCGTGTAGAAAGTTAAAAAGAACGACAAGAAGAGCAGTTGCTGATCCCGCGAAATCGCTCCAAATCGTCGCGGACGAGCCGCAGAGTCTTTCGGCGACAACGTGTCCGCTTCTGGGAACCGCTGTGCGTCATATGGTCCTCGCCAAAGGGTTGGGCGCTAATCCTCTTCTCCTCGAACGACGTCTGTTGTTTTTTTATGTGTGTGTACTGTGTGTGCTCTTTCTCCGAGAAGAAACGCGCAAAAATCTCTTATCAACAATACGAAGAGTGCGTGTAGGACCATCTACTGATATGTGATTTGTACAGTCGGCAACAGACTGCTTTTTGCTAGAAATTTCGGAGGACTCTCGATTTTAAAATTCCCCTTTACATGTTTTACATTTCGGGTAAGGCTTGTTTTTCGTTATTTATTTATGTTGCATTTCCATTGTTATCGGTGCATTGTTGAAGTTCCAAACATAGTTTGCTTTGGAATTAAACAATTGCAGCATATGCATGTATTGAAAACATTTATAGGTCATTGATGGGCTTGGGGTAATTTAATTACTAGCAACTGCCCTGTTTTTTATCTAGTGCATTTCACATACAAAAAGTTTTAACGAATTAAAGCCCTCGAAGAAACCTTAGGAAACCAGTGGCTTGCAAAGGAAAATTATTCGTTTAAAAAAGTAGTTAGTAGGTCATTTGAGGTTATGTTGCAAATTTATTTAATTTTGTGATTCATTTATTTTTTTAATTGTTACCATCTTTATTTAATTTTTATTATAATATTTGCCATATGGTAACTGTTGATGATGATAATTTTATCATTGTTTTGCGTGAACCGTACGCTGATTCCCACAATAATAGATTTTAATTAATATTAATCAGATTAACTAGGTTTTTTTCTACTAGTAGCAGTGCGCAGCTATTTAATTCTGTAATTATTTTGTGTGAGAGAGAGCAAATGGGCATTGGTAATTATATAGTGTTTTCTTTCGTACTATGTGAAAGAAGAAACTGAAGAGTTTTGGGTGAATCACATGCAGGAAGGATATTTTCAGATAAAATTTCTTAGTCATTCTTTGAAAGGCAATAAAAAAACAGACATAAAAAGGCGATGTTATACAGGAAATTTGTCTTCAGTCTTTACTAATTGCTGATTGCGATAATTCTTCAAATAAAAAGACTGTTCCTTTCATGAATAATTGAAACTTCTCATTGGTTAATTAATTACTAACGTATTGGCTGATATAATTGAATTTATAAAATGCTTGTTATGTTATCTAATCTATCGAAAACGTTCAGTTATAGAGGTAATTCTGTTCATTCCATTTACTTGTGGTTTTTCAATTCAGTTTGTTTTGTGTTTCCATTGTGCCGCGTTTTGTATTGTTTGTAAAAACTAGAAATCGTTACGCAATTTAATAGGTGATTGATTTGTTTTTATAAAATTGCAACAGGTAACAAGTGTTTTGCTAGTTACTTTTAAAGCCTCTATTCGATACTGCCCTGTTTTTTTGTTTAAAACTTTAGCCAAAGCGAAACTAAGGGAGCAACAAACTGCATTTGTTAAAACAATTGTTTTATGTTTCAGAGTAAAATTTTGAGTCGTGATGCCGGGTCCGCCGCCGCCGCCTCCACCGGGAGGTCCTCCACCGCCGATGCCAGCGTTCACGCCGGTGAAAGCAGCGAAAGGAGGCAGCGACAATCGGTCAGCCCTCCTCAGCGATATAAGGAAGCTTCCGAAATTAAATAAAGTCAACAAAGCGCTCATCAAGGACAGAAGCGATCCGTTGGCCTCCGTTAATAAAAGCGCTGCCACCAACGGGAGCAGCGGAGGTGGTGGCATTACTAGTCCCCCCAACGGCTTAGGGAGCTTATTCCCAGCCGGAGGTATACCAAAATTAAAATCCAGAGGTGAGATATTTCTAATTTTATAAATAACTTTTTTCCAGAAAAAAAAACTTTTAGGACTTTGGTTTTATTTTGTTAATCATTTTAGTGATGTGCTAAAATTAAATTTGAAGTGTTTAATTGATCTGTTTTTTTTTTTTAGGAGGAATTAGTAGTAATAATGGTACATCGAGTAGTAGTAGTAGTAGCAATAGTCGGAGTCCTGAAACGCCGACGATCGGTGGCATTCAGGAGGAGTTAAGGAAAAGGCTCAATAACGATGGAAGGAATGCCAATAGAGGACCAGCACCTCCTGCACCTACCCGTAATAGTATTACAGTAAGTATCAGTAATTAGTTACATTAGTTGCATTCTTTTTTAATTAAGTTTTTATTACGGGAATCATTCGATTCGAGTCAAATCAAATGCAAATAAATTAATTGTTTGCATAGCTATTGAAGTCAATGTCGCAGTAGTTTTCAAATTACCACTTGCACGTTTGCTTTTTAATTGCTTATTACTTTGCTGTTGACAGACCTTTTTTATTATTAATTATTTTAAGTTCTATTAATGATGCAATAACGAATGATGTTTGTGGTAAAAATAAATATCAATTAAATTATATTTTACAACAGTCCAAACCAGTTCTTTAGGTTTTAGCGAAATAGTAAAATCTATAAAATGCTGGTCAAAATTTGCCCAACACTGTATTATTATTGTGTTTTCAGGAAATTAAGCCGAATTGTCAAAATTTTGGATTTAAATAATCTAAAAATAAGATGTTATTGAAGTTATCCATATCAAGTGGAAATTTCTTCGGGAAATTGTAAATTTATTTTGTTTGTTTGATTTTCTATTTACCGGTAAAATTCTGTCTATTTGCGCATAACAGTCGTCATAATTTATGGCGGCAATTTCTTTTTTGTTCCGTTGCTGAAAAAAAAGCAATAACTGAAAAATGTTAGTGATGCACTAATTTTGACCAACAAACAATTTAATTTTGGATACTCCTAGGATTACAAAGGTTATATTATATTTACTTATAAAAGAAACAATTACTTAAGTCTTAAGGCATACAATAAGAAAAGCAAATGAATGAAATCAATGGACCTTATTGAAAATTTCTATTAATTAAAAAAACAATTCGAGGGAAAATAAAATAAATGTTACTTTGAAATAAAAAAAAAAAAAAAGAAAAAGAAAAAGGGAGTAGTGCAAAGAACATTTTGTTGTTAAAAAATGGAAACTACTAACTGCAATTGAACTTAATTATTGTATCCGGTAATAAATATGATATGAATTCAATTAATTTAATGGGTGCATTTTATTTTTCCAGAAGGACACGTCTAGTCTGCCGTTAAAGAATGGATTTCAGTATCAAAACAATGGTCTTAACAATAAAACGCTGACGACGTCGCTGATAGGACACAGGAAAACGCAAAGTAATGGCAACCTGAACACTATAGAAAGCTCAGTCCCAACCAGTAGGAACAACAATAATAACACGAAATCCAATTTCGGCAAACCAAATGTAGCACCGAAACCACCAATTTTGCACGGTAAATTAATAGTCTGATTGGCTTCTTCTATTTTCTTTCTTTCTTTTCGAAAAGCACGCTCGACACTCATTTAGCTGCAAAAAATAATTAATCAAACCGTTGCCGGAATTAACTAAAACAGAACTATTGTTCGTAGGTGCATTTATTAATCTCACCTCTCTCAGTTCTATTTCGGTGCTGCTATCAGATTGGCTCTCTCACGATTTGTTTATTTGTTATCTATCCATAGCTCTAGTTCTTAGTCACTTGCCACCACACAGCATTAATCAATGATTTTTCACTTTTTTTTTCCGTGATTCGATTGATTCGCCACTCATTTATTGTTATTATTTATTAACATTGTTATTGGTTGGTTGGTTGGTTGGTTTGGTGGGTTTATTACTTTGTTGTTGATTGAATGTGCGAACCCGTAGATAAACCGGCGTCCGCTGGCAATTTAGCGAACGGCAAAATCAGAAAGTGCCAGAGCGTGAGGCTGCCCCATTCGCCGCTCGCGCATACTGCCCAAGACAATAACAACCCGTTAGGTCTAATACCGGCTGCTGGATCGGTCATGGATAGGTCGAGGACGCTGGGCGGCAGTACCGGACAACTAGCTTTATTGAAATCTCGATCTAATGGTTTGTTTATTTTTTTTTTCATTTGGTTTTTATTTTTTCATGTTCTTAATGTTTAAACCATTGTAAACCATCCCTTTGAAAATTATGGTGTAAATGGTTATAATTACTACTTTTTTCTTTGTTTTTAACTTTATGTATTTGTTTAGGTCGACCTACTGTGCCACCACCGTCGGTACCAACGCAACCTCCGCCACCTCCACCGTCGGTTAAGGTAAAACCGCCAAATCATGCACCGCCACCCCCGCCGTGCGCTTTACCCCAGGCACCGACCCACGCGCCGCCGCCGCCTCCGCATAGGACGTTGAACAGCACTGGACCGCCAGTGCCGTCACGGGCACCTCCTGCGGTCAGTATTACTTTTATTTTTTTAATTTAATTTAAACCTATTTTTAATTTGCTTTGGGTTGTCCGGAAAGTTATTTCGATTCTTTTTTTTTCTGTTTTTTTTTTTATTGAATTTTTGAATTTGATGAAATTTGCAAAAATCATCATACTTTTAATTGCGATTTTACAAAACTGGTATTTATAGTCTTGATGGCCTTTACGCTAAAAGCACTGAAATGATTCAATAAATAAATGTCTTTCATTTTCATACCAAAAAAGGAAAAAAAACCACGAAATAGTTTCTGAAATTTGTTTTAATTTGGTTTTGGCGTTGTTTGTTTTGTAAATTAATATTTAAAAATGTTTAAATGTTGTAGGTGCCTGCGGCAGCGGCTCCAGCGCCACCCCCGAGGAACTCGTCGATACGTCCCGGATCGGCGACCAGTTTAGAAAATCGTTTTCAGTTTCATTCAGTGTCTGAGTTTCCGCAACCGATGCCGTTTAGAGGAGTTCCTAAGGTGTACACGAGTCGGCAAGGTACTAAACTAAACTTTTTTCTTTTCCAATATTTTCATTATTTAATTACAGAATTAGAAATTTTAATTCTTTCGTATATCTGGCTTTGTTTTATTAGAAAATGCGAAATTTTTAATTGCTTTATTGGTGGTAGTAGTAATTTTCTTAGCAAACTAGAACCATCAACTGTTTCTCTTATTGAATTATTAAAATTAGGCTCTTTTAGTCATTTAATCATTATTATTTATCCGCATCAATTAATTCTTATTTTTATTTTGTTTTCTTTAGAATCAAAGTGCTAAATGGAGTGCATGTAACTACTACATACCTACCACACATTCGCATGGCACTAATCGTAGCGCGCGCGCAATAAATTTTCTATTCGTTTGTCTTTTTTTATTGTTATATTATATTTTATTTTGTCAAGCATTTTTTTTTGTTCTATTGATCGATCCGGAAAATTTAGTATTAATTTTCAGTAAGTAATCGAGATCAACTAAACAATTTTCGCAACGAAGTAATTAAAAGAAGTAAAAAGTATTAATGGCAACGACACAGTTAATAATATTATAATGCGGTTGATACTGTTGTTGTTATAATTGTTTTTTTTTTAATGATAATAATGATCAATATTATTATTACTGCTATTCTTAACGATATAGTCTTTTGCAGTTTTGTTTTGTTTTGTTTTGTTTTTATATTAACTGTATTCGTGAGCAGTGTATTTTTTTTGTACATAATGTAAAGTCTTATTTTTTTATTTATTATTTTCTTACTACGCTTTATTTGCGATAGTTTTGTAGATGGATTATGATGATTATTATAACCAAAACTAAGTCTTTCGAAGATTTAATCAATAAATTTACTTATTTAATTATTCCTTTAAATGATTTATTAGATTTGTTAGATAAACTTTTGATTTTTTGTGTTTTGTTTTAAGTTTCTCCTCATACTGGTTTCCTTTTGGGATTACTTGAGGTCTATAAATTTTCCAAATTTAATTATACTTTGGGCGCCATTGTTATGTTAGAATTTGCGTATTATTTATTGTTGGTATTTTGATTCTTTTTAATTTATTGAAATTTATTTAAATAACGAACACAATTCGGTTTTAAAATGTCAAAAAGTTGTTGAACAATTGATTAAATTTGTCGCTCGCCAAGAGACCAAAAGTTAGTTATTGTTAGTTTGGCTTTATTTATTAGCATTTTATTAATTTATTGTTTTAATTTATTTTGCCTGTTTTAAAATAAAGTCTATTCTGTTTTTTTTAAGGATTTTTTAGAGGATTTGGAATTTTCGGATAAAAAATTATCACAAAAGAAGATAAATTAATTTAAAACTTTGGGTTTACTCATTTTATAAAATAAATGCACTAAATTTTAAATAATTTTGATATCATTAATTCCAAAGAGTCAATCGGAACAAAAACTAATATTGAGTCATTTGAAAATCAATTTCAATTAATAAAATTTCTGTTTTTAAAAACATACAAATTTTTGTTTTTGTTTTTTAATTAAAAACCAACAAATAAAATTTCATTTAAAAAACAGTAGTAAAAACCTATTGAATCACAAATTGATGACCTCGATTCTTTCCCAAATACTTCCTTAAAAATTAATTCCTTAATTAATGTTTATCTGCTTCTTTTCTTATGTATTTATTTTTTTAATTTCTTAACAGAGCTTAGCTTAGCTAGAAAGAACAGTCATAGCATGAACAAATTAATTAGTATTTAACATATGAATGTAGTTGCATCCTTTTTTTTTTTTTAATTTTAATTAATTAATAATTCCATTACTTAACCAAAGGAAAATAGTAATAATTTCTGCAAAAACAAAATTGGTTGTATGTAAATGTTGTGCTGAAGCAAGTGGTTTGTGTTTTGTTTTTGTAGCGGGCGGTAAGCAACCGGCGCCGCCGCCCCCCAGTCACATCAATTTGGCCAACAACAGACTCTGCGAATCCTCCAGTTGCTAGCGTTTGTAAATATTATTGGTATATATTCACATAAAAATGAAAAAAGTAACGTCAAAAACAAAAAACGTAAACAATTAACCGTTTTGTTTTTTGTTTTCAATAATTACATTTGGTTTTCATTCAAAATTTTGATGCACTAAGACTAATCAAAATAATCAATAGCAAATAGTAACAATGATAAATAACGATGTTTGCAATGTGACTAATCTATTTAAAAATCTATTTATAAAACAAGAAGCACTAAAAAACAGGTTAATGAAAATAATAATAATAGTTAATCAGTGATTAACCAATTAACTGCAGACGTGGCGAGGAGTTTTTAGGTAATTAAAAATCGTGCATAGGGTGTAGTTAATTAATTAATGAATATATTATAATTAATGAAAGCAATTATTTATAATACTGTTAGTCCTTTCGGCTGTGGTTTATTAATGATAAAGTAATGCGATATATGATTACTTATGTATATTTTTTGAATTGTATAGTATATGAATATTGAGAAGGATTATTGTTATGACGATGGGGGTATTTGTACAGACGACTACAGTGTTTGATAATGATTGAGGCGTTGGTTGATTGAAGTACCGTATACGCAGTAAATATGGCGGAGTTGAAGTTGGAGTTGGAGGGCATCAAATATCATTCATCAGTTGTAAATTCTGAAATATCACCCGATGCAGTTTGCAATGTTTACCTTTCCTCTGTTATCATGATTAATTATGCGTGTAAAATGAGTATAGCGTAATTGCAGAATGTGATATTTTAAAGGCAGTAATAGTTAACGGATCTTAACTCCGAATAGGATATGAAGGATAAATCGAAAGGCAATAATATTTCTCTTTTTTGTTTTTAGTGTAAAGTTTTTGCACTGATCTGATTCACTAAAAAGATAGATGTTACTCTTAAATTACTAAAAAATAGCATATTTAAATGTTTAACCGATCTATTTCCTTCATAAAAACATTTTTTTGTTTAAAAATGAAAGAGAGAACGGTTTGTAAAAGTAACATATCCAATTAGAGAAAGATAATCACTCGTTCAAAGTATTGCACCGGTAATAGTAATTTAAAAAAAGTGGATTTAATAAGCCACAAATATTATTAATTGTTGGTGTGTCACGACATATGTAATTACATCTGATGATTTTTTTGTTTTGTGTATTTGCAGACCTCTCTCGTTAACTTTCGCTTTTAATTAATCAAAAGTATTTCTAAGACTTAATAATTACCGCTTAATTTACGATTATTATTTTTTTATTATTTCTGCGTTTCGGTTAGTGTATTTACTTTTACTACTACTATACTTACTAGTCAGATTTTTCAGCTGATGTTGTATTACAGATACAGATATATTAATATTCGTTTGCAAATGTTTATTTTACTATTTGTACTGCTCTGTTTCTCTTTTACTTTTTACGAGCCTTTTTCTTATTATTATGATTCTTTTTTTTTGTTGGTTGTAAATTTGCATTTCTACTAGACCTACTTCAGTGCCTATAATGATGTAATAATTAGAGTTATTAATACTATTATCATATAAGTATCTTGAATATCAATTTTGCGAACACTACAAATGAGTTATTGATACTTTCGATATTTGATTGTTAAATAGACTTTAAACAATAAAAAAAAAAACTAATTATTAAAAGTCACGTTTTGTTATTGTTAATCGATGCATTGTTTTTTGTTTAATCTTTTTTTTTTAGGTGTGTTTGCAAAATTTATGGATAATTCCGAGAATTACCCGGAAAAATCTAAATATCTTTGATTTATTTGTTATTTAATTTCTACAAATGTATTTGACATTGGAAAAGGTAATAATTGTTCCAAATAAATAAAATTAAATAAAATGTAATGACCGTTTATATAGCTATTACTTCATTTTTAAAATAAAAATTATACTTTATATGGAATTACTCCAATTAATTTTTAAAGTTTGCAGCCAATTTCTTGTTTGTTAGTACAATAAACATAAAAAAGTTTGCACTAACTAAAATCTTGAAAAGTGATAATAATTAACAAGATAAATTTCTATATTACAATTTCGTTCAAATACTCTTCGTAAGCTAATTTTCAGAAGTTTTTTCTTCTATGCTAAGTGGAACTTATTTATTATTGACATTAAATTTTTATTTAATATAAATGAATTATTGAATTAGTTTCTGTGTAGAATTGTTATTACTAAAATACTTGCTTCAGTTGCGCATTTCAAAATGTGATGTTATCTAAATTTCATGATGCAAATACAGTTTTTACAACACCTTGAAAGGTTAAATAAACACTTTTTAAACAATAAATTATTCAGTTGGAAATATTTTGAAACCTTTCATCAATATAAATTTAAATTTCTTTCAATGTTAATTTATTATTAAACATATTATAAGTTATTATTAATACGTTATTGTTAATGTGAATTTAATCGAATTTATAGTTTTCTTTTAATTGTTTCTTATATTAAATGCAATTTGTTAAAGATGTAAAAGTTGTAGTATTTTTCGTCTTATTAACAATTATCCGACTTCGTCAAAAATTTATTCTAATTAGAAGCATTAGCAAACAATTATAAAATTTCGCTCGCAAGACAAAAAATGAAATCAATCTTGCATCGCATAATTTCTGGGCATCAAACATGTTTTTTTTTTTTGAGGATCTTAAACAAGAAAAATTTAGTTGATCCTTAAGTACCATTTTCAACGACTTCTAAAAAGTAACGCTTAGTTAGAAAGACGATTGATTCTCTGTGTTTGGTGATGATTGAATGGAAGTTTTTCTTTTAATTATTGTAAAAAGTTGGTGGAACTGTTAGTGCTGAACGTTTCCAAAAACAAAAATTATTAATTAATTAGAAGCATTCTTTACTTGAAAATATCAAAAGAATATTTTTTAAATGTTTCGGCGCTTCACTAAAAATTTCAAAAGCGAATTGGCCCTTTTTTACTTCCACTTGCTCATATCACATCGAAAAATCAATCAATTTGCTTCGTTTAGAGATGTGGAAATGGCTGGATGATAGGAATGGTTTGAAGCAACAGAGGAAGATTTTTATTTATTATTTTATAAAAATTATTAATATCCTCAACAAGATGGGCAAGATAAGATGTCCAGCTGGACACTAGGTGTGAAATATGCTTTGAAGGAATGTCTATTTTCCGTTCATTCGAAATAAACATATTTTTTTTTTTACAAAAAAATCTATTTGATTCTTGGAGCACCTACGTAATTACCAATTAAACACATTTGTCTCATATAACTTTCAGGTTTAGAATTTATTATATGTTAAGATTGTATATTGGGAAATAATTTAAATTTATTTTTAATTAGTCTTTATTCAAAAAAGGTTTTGGTATATGTATATTATTAACTAAATTATTTAATTTAAATTTACATCTGTTTAGTAATTCTTGAAGATGTCCAATGAAATCTTTCATTTAATTTCTCAGCAGATTTAAAAAGAAGTAAACTGATTAAACTTTATTAAAACAATAAAATTTAAAATGCAAAAAAAACTATTTTTTGACAATATAATGATTTTTCTTTTCAATGTGTAAAAAATAAAGTTATTTCCAAGTGAAATCGCAGTCGAACTTAAAAAAAATAAGATAACAATAAATTGCAAAAAGAATAAAAACTTTCTTAAATCTTTTAAGCAACATTGTAATTCAATAATTCGAATTCTGCGAAGAAGTCGCTCACGTTTCCTTAGTTTTCACAAACTTTGCAGAAAAGTTTTCGCAACATTGCAGATAGTTTATACTGGAAAGTCTCTAGAAAAAAATTTCCGGAGCCAAACATTCTGCAAACTTTTGCCCATCGCTTCGCCCACATAAAATGAAAAATCTTCTTCGAAGAGCAACTTCACCTCGAATTTCTTCGCGCAACAGTAGCGTCTCAGCAACGCGCGAATACCTGAGGCGGAAAAATCGCATCGCATAAATTCGAACGCACAGCCAGTGTGACGTAACAAAGGAAAAACACGGATAATCAGCGGCAACATCAGCGGAATCGCATGCCACCACAAGTGGGGACCAAACGAGTTCTTCGAGCCGTCGTACTCGGTTACAGGTGAGTCGCTCATCGTCCATCGGGTCAGTCGGTACCCGCAGAAGTAGCAGTGCCGCAACCGCGCGCTCTTCTTTTCGAACGAACTTTTCACAGTTTGGTTTTCCCTATATACTGCCGCCGCGCTTTTCTCTGTGCCGTTCTGCACTTGTGTAATTCTGTGTGCAATGTGTGGTAATTGCCAATGCATCGGTTCTTGTAGTACCTATATCGATAAGATGCGTCAATTACCGCTGATCGATTAGTTGATCGCTTTGGAGACAGACGGGAGCAAAAAGATTTCGGCAAATGAGTGCCAGTTTTCGGACACTGCGTAAGTGGTTTTTATGTAACACCGATGCGGGGAAGACATATTCGCATCGGATATAATTTACACAAGTTTCGACAGCTAAAGGATCAAGGAGAAAGTAATATGTTCGGGGTGATTGGATAACCGTTTTTATTAGATGCTGCTGCTGCTGCTTTTCAATCGTTTAGAGCGCGCGCGTTTGATTTTTTAGCTTTGACCCAATTGCCTATACAGACGCGGCTAATCGTTTTCAACAATCTGTGCAAACTGACAAAATGACCTCAAACGGTAGCCGTAAAACGCACTGACACTTATTATTATTTTGCTGTATTCATGTGCAGTATCTTTCTTTTCTTTTGTTTGTAGTTTTAACAAACTTCTCGTAAAACTTAACGTAACTTTACTTATAATGAGCATAAGACATTCGCTTTTTTAATATTAAAGATGTTTAAGTATAGAGGAAACTTAGTTTACTTAAATTTCAGTCTGATTTTTGAAAGAAAAAATTGTTTTTCAAAGGTTTTATAATCTAATATTTCTAATTACGCTCTATGCAGATAAACAAGCACAAGAACGCCGAGTATGTTTCACAACAAGCGCGTATTTGCAGTGCTTAATTGCACTCAAAAAAGTCCTCGATCCGATTTCTTTTCGTCACTTGCAGAACGAAGAAATTTTTATTTTTTCTCTTGTTTTAACAGTTTATTATACTTGTTAACGAGCGGTAATTGTTGTCTTTTAAATCTTTTGTCGTTATTGTGACGCTTGTTGGTTAACATTCGACCTCTGCAATTGCGCAATGCCATCCATGCACAGGATAATTGCATAAGGAAGTTTTAGTGCAGCTTTTCATGCACAACTTATCTTGACTTCTTCGAATGCGCAATCGCTTTCCTTTTGGGAATTCAATTTTAATAATTTCATTCTTCTATCTTTTGATTATTTGATTTTAAATTTGATTATCTTCCATTGTAAACGCAATTAATTTTTTTCTAATTTAAATTTTGCAAGTTTTAGTTTTTTTAAATTTGAATTATTTAATTGCAATTTTTTGGAAAAAAATAAACTAGGAACAAGGTTTTTGAAGGTTTCCCCTTTTATGTGTTATGTATCAATCTCGGATTAATAATTAAAATACCTTTGAAATAATGGTTAAAAGAAATATTATTTTTTTAAGACACTGATTTAAGACTTTTTCTGGTTATTTCTTAAATTTTAAATTTCCTTCATTAAAATCGCCAAGACTTTAAATCTGTTAATATTTAATTGTTAACACCAGTAACATTTGTTTTTTTAATATTCATTTTGCAATTACTTCTACTCAAATAATAGCAAGAGACCTTTGAAATTAACATGAAAAGTAACATTTTTTGCAAAATAATTTCAATAATTGAAGCAACAATTCGATTTTAAATTGACTCTTAACATGTCTGATTTGATGATATTTAATTTTAATTGCAATTAACATTTTGAAAATGTTGCAATAAGTACAAATTTTCTTAAATTGCTATAAATTTGCGTCCCTTTTACTTTTGTTTGTTCATATTGTTAAATAAAATCAATTAAGACGGAACAAGTGAGCACGTTCGTTTAAACGTGATCGAAATAATAAACAATATAATTTGAAACAGTTTCCGACATTGGGCAATAACTTCATTGAATTTTTAGATTGATTCACGAATGAAAGTATCCCAAAACCTTTCGCAATGCTTTTTAGTGAATGTTAACTTCTCTCCGTTGTTTATTTTAACAACAGCCGATAAGTTTAAATAACTTATTTGCACTGAAAAAAATGCAAAAATTAATAAGCTTTAAATTACAAAAAGAAACTAACATTTTACACATTATATTTTAATTCCGTCTGAGGAATTTTTAAATTCTTAGGAATTTTAATTCCTTATTAAAAATAATAATGGAAAAATGGGCAAAAACAAAATTTCAAATAAAAAAAATACGCTGTGCTTTTATAGAAAATTGCTCTAAAAACAATAACAATTATGCAACTAAAAATAAATCTCAAACAAAAACATGATTAGGTATTTTTGCATTCTTTCCATTAAAGTTACGGTCACAGTAAAACACGAATCGAATTGCAATGCATGCACATTATAAGTTTTTTTTTCTTTCTTTCAAATTTGCATTACAATTCCTAATTTCATTTCCATCATTCTAAAAATATTCCACTATTCCACAAAACGGTGGTTTATTTCATCAAAAACAAAACGTTTTCTAGTGTTATAAAATTAAAAAAAAACAGGCTCTTTGGAGTGTTAAAAATATTGCAATTATTATTCGAAAGTCTTTCTTATTCGCAGAATATCGTATAAAGTTCCTAATTGAGTGCCTTTATATGTTATGCACACGATTAACATTTAGAAATGTTTATGCATACACAAAGGAATTGCAATTGCAAATCTTCCATTCAAATGTCTACTTCGTTTTTTCGTCTTCGCTTTTCTAACTAAATAACGAACACAATGTGTACACAGGCTTTTTGCAATGACAATAACTATGCGTATTCAAGACGTACATTACGCAACGCTAAATTTAACCTATTCCTATGCTATAATACGCATATTGCATATAGGGTGATTGTGCGTATTAATTTTCTGTAAAACTCATCTAAATGCATTTTTTCATTACCTTTGTTTGATATTTTAAACTGAAAATTGCTTTTAATTATTGTTTCTGGAATTTGAGATTTCTGTGTCGTTTTTTGTTTTTGTTTAATTGAAATTGTTGCTAATGGTAC
>JASKGO010007115.1:0-30796 GCA_030556065.1 Holobus sp. GC000080 | reverse complement strand
TGGTGATGGGGATGCCTACCCAAACACCACTACCCATATCTTGCCGGCCGTGGGATTCGAACCCATGTTGCTCGGTCCGAAGTCCGGAGCTCGAACCACTGAGCCACGGTCCCGGCAGGGAAAAAATCATTTCTTTAAAATTTTTAAAACTACATAATTGAATTTTTTTCTTAATTATTACTAAGATGTATGCGCTTACTTTAAATTATTATATAATTAATTAAACTATTTTATAAATTGTAAAAAATGAATGAGAAAAGCTCAAAAAAAAATAGAAATTGAATTTCCAAATAACTAAATTTTTGAAAATGAAACCAACTATTTAATTGAATAAAAGAATTATTGAATTAATGTTATAAATGTAAAAGATTTGATTTTCTCGTGAGCTAACAATTAAAAAATTGGTGATCTAATACGAAAAATAAGTTGTTTTTTTTTATAAAACGGTCTTTATAAAAAAAGAAGAATCGAAATATGCAAAGAAAACCGGCCAATTAAAAATTAAACCTTGAATAAAATGAAATATGCAGAGTGATTGACTAAAGCCGTCCGTTAAAACATTCCTTTTAAACAATTAAAACGAGAAAAAAAACGGCGACAATTAAAACCATTACAAATTTTTCAAAACAAAAAAATCTGTTTCGGAAATAGCTGTTTTCAACCGAGAGAGAAAAAACAAAGAGAAAAAAAAAATTGATGAGAAGATTGCGAAGGAATTCAAATCGGCATTAATCGACGCGAACATAAAATCCGCAATTTGCATAATTCCCGGCGCATTTCTTAGGCTTCGAGTGTCGCTTTAATGAAACGACACACACACCGGGTACGAATAAATGCAGTCATAATAATTATAATAAATGTGTAAATAATAATTGGCAACGAGCAACGCATGTACCTATTTACAAAACAAGTGCGAATTAATTTATTGTCGCGACAGTTGCGCAGATATAATATGTTAATGAGCAAGCTCCGATAGCGGTTATTATTAATTTATAAAGCGGGATTATTAGCGTCCCACAAAGCGCGACTTTTGCATTTTCGCCACGCGGATTTATGCATATTACTTCTATACACATTAAACTCGTATAAATAATAATCGCCGCTTACCTGTTTTTATTTTCTCTTGCGCGCGACAATTTACGGCGCACCGTAAATCAGAAAGTGTAATTATCGCAGATTATACCGGCCCCATCATACACTGCATTATTCATTTTTGCAGGACGCGCGTGCGATTTTCGTCGCGTCCGAAAACGGCGTGCGACAAATTTACCGATTTTCTCACGGGAAACTCTTAGCGGATGCATAGGTACCTACAGCTAGCTATAGGTATAACTTGTTTCCATCGCATCAGACACCCATTATTTATTTAGACGACAGGCGATCTTATAGGCGAGTTATGGGGTATTTTTCTCGCCGCTTTTCCTCGGACCGCCGCCTGCAAGTGAAACTGCAATTTCACCCCGTCAGTCGTACGTATTTATTCGACGCGCCGCATAAATATCCGCCCGTTTATCGAACATGCAAACTTTGATGTTCGCAACGCGTGTATGTAAAATACTCACTCACATTCATTCATGCACGCATACAAACAAATAAATATAAACCTGTATGTATAAGTGAGTTATTATAAGTGAGTGCTCGCTTTGAAATCGTTCCGCGGAGTCGATGTGTGTTTTCCATAATCTGGAAAAACTTATCGTCGAATATGTGTAGTACTTACGTTTGTTTCGTTGCATTTTCTTCGAATTCAATTAATTACGCGATAATCGCGCTATTTTTGCCGCTTGTACACCGATGGAAATAATTAATCGCAACGTTTCGTTTATTACGTCGGTCACGGACCCGTTTGGGGTGGAATTGTTTTCATTAGAGTCGGCCAGGTGTAATGGGGGCGGTCGTAAATTACCGGGCGATAAGGAACACGAGCCAGGACATCAAGGATGTGTATTTCTTAACGGCTGCATTCGTGTAATCGTGTCCTATTTTGCATTGCAGGCAAGCATTGCAATAAAGTGCAACGTTTTATTGTCTTTGCCTCCGATTAACAATTGGCAAAAACTTTTAACTTTATTTTTAGTTTCAAATTTAATGCTAAAATGTTTTTTTAATTAAATTAAAAACAATTAAAGACACTAACTTAGAGAATTTGATATTTAAAAATTTGTAATTAAAATTTAAAACATTTAGCCATTGCTTTGATTTCCTAATAATTAAATTTTCAGTACATTCATAATAAAATATTAATTCCCTTTAAAAATAAATTTCAATAGGAAAAAATTACTATCAATTAAAAATTCCAGTATTGTTTTTGTAACTATCCATAAAAAAACTATATAAAAACCAAATAAATATTCTAGTAAAAGTGTGTAGCCAAATAAAAATACCACCGGAGACCATTTTAACTATTCGCTATAAATTACATCAGTATAGTTTAAAGCGCTTGGCCCCAAAAAACAGAAAAACACTTTAAGTGATCATGAAACACAAGGAAATTTTTCCGTTGAGACCGAATAAAGCGAATTTTTACGATGGACGGATCCACTAAATGAAATGCATGTTATCAACCTGGACGCATAATTACAGTATGCAAATTCATCTTTAATGACGCGCATTAAAGCATCCATTTATTAAATCACTAGCAGTCAACATAAAGCTGTTTGCAGGCATTTTTTGCTCTCCCATGCCATGCTTTCCACTTAATTTAAACTCAGAATGTAATCGAATGCGAATTTCCGTGTGTTCGTGTGTGCATCTGTATGTACTCGTATCGGTATGGATGTGTGAATGTATGTAAGCTCTAAGCAGTAAGCAGGAAAACATTGTTGGCAAAAAGCTTTCAACAACAGCATCAGCATCAGCGGCAGCGGCTGCAAGTCACTTTATCTCGAGGGGATCGCGTGTAGTGCACGTGAAGAGAGACACATAAGACCTTCGCCCCCGTCGGTGGCGGCATTGTTGTCGATAACAGAAATTACGAGGCCATTTGGCAATCGAGTGAAGACTCCGACCGCTCTTTGGAATTCTTTCGAGATTGCAGTGTCGCTTTAAAGCGGTCATTATTTCATACGCCCTTCGTAATATGTGTCTAATAGTGTGAAATATTCTCAACGCACGATTTATACGGAAAGTTCGCGCCGCATGATTTAGGAGCGGGCCATCGAGGAAATCTGCTTAGTATCAAAAACGGGATCGACATTTTAGACCCCTCGTCATCTCATATCTTCTACTTTTTTCATTCGCATTTGGCTCTCTGAATTATATAACGCTATAAGTACGTCTGAGGACATTAACTGTGCTAAAAAACAAGCGAATTTTCCCTTTTTATTGCATATATTGCGAAATGGGAGTGCATAAATTTAAGGACACACGTGAAAATTGCGCAGTTAAAGTCCGCACCCATCCCTCGCTAACATAAAATTTTACTGGGCGCAATTGTTCCGCTGCTCGGGAGAAAAGACGAAATATTGTAATTTCCAAAAATGATCTTTCTTAACGCAATAACATGGCGAGGGCAAAAGTTTGGAAACGCAGGGGGAGCGATAATAAAATGCCTTTTAATCAACGCAAGTAACTTTGCCCTTTCGCCTTCATACTTTAATCGAATTATACGCAACATAATAACGAGAAATAATTAAATATAGAGTTTCTTTAACGGATTTTAACTTTGCGGTCTGAAGTCCATTAACGAAGAAAACAAAGTCTCGGATTTTCTAAATAAAAATTATCTTGAAAATATTTTTCAAATCCACAATAAATACCTAAATTATTACATAAATCCAATAAAAAATAACCTTATTTAGGCCACAAAAGAAAAAAGAGAATTAAAACCCTAAGAAGCAAGAAAAAATACCAACTTGTAAAACAGGAATCCTCCAACTAAAGAGGATTTTCGATAATTAGCGTTATCGAATGCAAATGAAACGGAGGGCGATGAAGCAATTAGCGTTGTAATCAATTGGCCGCACAATGGCGGTGTTTTTTAATTTCCAGCCCTCATCTTTCGTATTAAGCATCCTTCGCGTTCTTTTGTACTTTTCTTTTCCTTCTCCCTGCTCCCATAATGAAAAAATAAAAAACCGAGACCTCAGAAAGAGATGAGATGAAAAAAAAAAAATAACCCAGCGAACATAATGACTTGTTTTTTAATAACGCGGCCAAGAAAGGAGTCTTACAATAAGCGGGGGCGGGAAATAAGCTCCGACAATGAGCACAGTATAAATTTTCAGTGTAGCAATTTAGAACACAGGTTAGATATTGTGTAAGAGTGGCAGGAAAATCGTATATTACTGAAAGCTTATCTGGCCGAGACCAGGGCAGCAAATTAAAAAAATACAAGCAATAACATCAGCAGAACTTTAACGGGGAGAACAAAGCACGAGCCCTATTGTGCCCCACGGTTTATTCGAACAAGTGGAAACACTTTATTCACGTAATTAATGTTGTAAATGTTTTAATTGAGGCTTTAGTCTTAATTTAATATTGTTCATTCATATTTCATTTAATTTATTCTTCATAAAAATAAAGAAGTATATTAAAATTAAATTTAAAAAGCAATAAAATTTTGAAGAAAGAAAAAACATTGATTATTTTCATAGGATTACTAAATACTGTTTTACTAAATAGTTTGGTCTTTATTTATAATTTTTTTTTAACTATATTTTGTATTTTATTTTTAGAAAAAGAAAAAGTAGTTGATGAAAATTTCTTATTAACTGAGAGACACTTTTAATTGCATCACTTCGATTCTAAAGGAAATTATATCATATCTTTAACATTAAATAGGTATTCCAAATTTACCCTTTCTTTTAAAATTTAAGTCATCTTCAGCTAAGAAAAAAAAAACAACTCGACTATATTTAAATTTTAAAATATTGTTTTAATATTAGAACACAATAAACTAAATAATTTTAATTTTCCGTCACTTTCAAAAATAATTCTCATCCAAGTTGTTGTGATGTTAATATAAAAAGATTTTATCCTAAAAGGCCATTTAAAATTTACCTTTTCTTTCAAAATTTAAGTCATTTTCAGGTAAGAAAAGAACAACTTATATTTATTAATCGACTACACTTAAATTTTAAAATTTTGTTTTAATAGTAATAAAAGAAAGAAATTAAAAGTCACAGCATTCTATTTCGTTTTCAATTTGGTAGGATATTAACAAATGAATTTTTCCATTAATGGTTTCAGAATTAATTCTCTGACATCCAAGGTTTTAATAAAAAGATTATGTAAAAAAAGAAATAGTTATTTATCATAGAGCATTATTTACTATTTGAATATTCATTTACTTTAATTGAACTGTAACTAATTAGGGTAAAATTTAAATTGCAAAATAGGCTAATGAAGACCAATTGGAAATCAATGCGAGTCGTCTTCTTATTGCCAACACTAACAACCTAATTATCCTTAATGGCATCAACAGCGGCACATAAATTAACGCCTTAATTAACCGCGCGCGAATCCTGCCTATTATAATAATAACAGTAGGTGTGCACATGGCGAAAATTGAATTTAAGTCTGGCATCGATTTTCCATTGTGTCGTCGTCGCAGACGTGTGTGCCACTATAACGTGATTTTCCTGGATGTGCACTTTAGCCGTAGACGGGAATAGTTCAGAAAGTCTGTCCTATAGATCATAAAGTACAAATAGTCGGCGGCGCGGCGAGAGCGGAGACTTACTACACACGTGGGGTTGGATATAGAAAGCGGCGAGCAGTTCTCCGCAAGCAGATCACGGCTCCGATTGGAAATTGGACGCTGTCGGAGCTATGTTTCTGCGCGGGTAATCCGCAGCCTCCATACGTGTGGAAAAGATTTATCTACTCATATTTAGTGCATTGTTTTAAAGTTGACTGACGTAGGTTAGGTATTGTGTGTCTATGCGGGGATTTCCACTTTGTAGCCAATTTCGGTCACATCTTTCCTCTCCGTCCATACATCATACGCAGGACGACACATCCCATATTCCAACGACTATATTTACGCGAGCAATTTCACGGAGACGCTTTTCGTCGCGACGCCGACGCCTCTTTCGTATTATCGCTATAGAGGTGTAACTGATGCAGCCAACTCTGAGTATACGAAGAGAAACTTGTTTATATTTTCATTATAAGCGCGAGATTGATGTTCCTATCTGTGTAGTTTGTGCACCAGGCAAGAGATCTTTCCTTTTTTTGTTAGACTCGTTTATTACACATACTATACCTATACTAGGCGCTTATAAAGAAACGTATAACGAAGTAGTTTGTGATGCGCGCTGTAATTTCGAAAATTGCCCAATTCCGCCCGGCGCCTTCACCTACGGGAAACGCAACTATGAATTTCGGTGCGGTGCGTGGTGGATACGTGAGCGTAAAGAAATTGTCGAAGCCGAAAAGTTGTCCGCACGCCACCCTTATCTCACGTACTCCGGTCAATTCCGGGTTGTCTGCTCCGGTGAGCTTTCTCTCGATTGCACGTTAGACGCCATTAGAATATTTAATGCGAGGCAACGAAGTGCGAAACACACTCACATGACCTGCACTGTGAAAAATTGACGTCAAATTACATCAAAATTCGTTACTATATTCCTCTAGTCCCATATACTATGCATGAATAAAGCCTCGTATCCACTGTATAAGCAAATATTATATTTTTATGTTTGGAATTCTAAAGAAAGCAAATTGAAAAATTGAATTCTTGGAAGAAAAACTTAATAAATTCAAAAACAACCAATAATAATAAAAGTATATTTATTAAAGTTTTCCTCGAAAAGGATTTGTTGAATAAATATTGAAACTTGAATGTTGTTGGAATTTTATAATACATGCAGATAGTGTTACTTAACGTCTCTTTAAACGAGCGTTTTCCGAAGAGCGTCTAATCGAATAAGGCCTGTGCACATGAGATGAAAGGTTAATTAAGTGCTTACGGGTAAATTTATGATTATGTTGCACTATAAATAACGGGAATATTAAAATTTAATCAACGCGCGTTTGTACGCGCGCATTTTGCAGATTTCCTACTTCCGCGCTATTTTCGATGCATTCGTTTTTAATTAAACGGAATTGTACGTTAAGTGTGAAATACTGGCACAGAAATGGCGGTGTAATTGCGCGCTGAAATTCCCTCGGTGTCTAATGAGATGCTTTTTGGTATTTGTGTTGTCTCACTTGAAAAACGTCTTAATTACCTCTATGCGTTCCGCTAATATTTTATTGTTCTTAATGGAATCAAAATTAATGGGAGATAAAAGTGTTGCTTCTATAATTTTCGTTTGATATTTTTATTGGGTCGTTAAACTTTTCTAGTTTGTCATATTTTAGTGGAATAGTTTAATTGCATTTTAATGTAGTTAATATTATTAATTAATGATTTCTCTATATTAGGGAATTCAGAAGTATTATATAAATTCAAAGAACAACAAATGGGGAAATATAAAATGAAAAATTCCTCGAATAATTAAACGCTTTTAAATTTTAATATTTAAGTAAAATAAAAATTGTAAATTTAAGTAATAAGATACAGAAAACTATCTTAAATTGTTAATTATATTTTAAGTAAATTAAAAAGTCAGTCATTGTTCATGTGAAAAAATGAAATGTAAATTTAAAGTGAAACAACAACAAAAATGTTTCTTTAAAACACCCTACACCGAAACAAAAGAGATCATCCTGCCTATTCTCGTCATTTAAATTTAATAAAAAAATATGTAAAGTGTAAATTTTCTTAAGTAAATTATTTTAAAAATTAGTTTTTACTAATGTTTTTCATTTTGACAAAACTTAACTTACTGAACTTAAAATTTCCAGCAAAAGCCGGACAAAAATGCAATGAATAAACTATACGTGATAAAATCCACAAAACCATAAATTACATCCAGAATAAAGAAACACGAAAGCAAATCCGACTATAAAAATAAAAACACCAGAAGAAGAAAAAACCCACGTTTAATTAAACTAATTAGTTTTAGCGTAAGGTAAAGTGCATATTCGTCAGAGTAATATTTCTTTCTTTTTGTGTCTGCTACAAGTACTTATTTCCACCCTCGACGTGCAAAAGGAAAAAATAAGGTCTAGGCACGTTCTCGAAGCCTTGAATCACTTCCCTTGACGTCCGCTCTGTTTTTCCATTTACTTTCTGCAGGCAGAGGTTACTACTAATTGTAGTGTCAGATATAGGGCTTTCCTCCCCATCCACGCTTTTCGTTCGATACCGAACGCTTTCCCTCCGCTGAGTGCTCAGAGCGACGAGCGTTAGCCATAATTGCGCGTTTCTTCGACACTCTATGCAATGTAGGAAAAACTCCGCGCGGAAATCAACAGGATAACAATTGTCCTCTGCGCTTTTCGAGGCATACGAAAGCACCTTATGAAAAAGCTGTCCTGAGCAGAGGGCGCTGCGAATTAACAAGCGAGCGATAATATTTCATACGCACGCATATCGAGACCGGTCCTGAATTTCCAGGTCTCCAGAGTCAAAAGGGGAGAGTCGTCTCCATGGAAACTCCACCAGCAGCGTCGGTGCATGGGTCCGCGCTGCAACAACGGCCCAGACAGACAACACCGCAAATAAACTCGAATTAATATAATTGCACTTGCTCCACGTGAATGTACAGGTGCATCGCAAACTAGGAAGAATCGAGTTTTTCCCTTTTTTCGAAAAGCTACGAATAAAAAGCGCCGCGTCGCTTTAGTGTGCGCGCATAGAAAAATGTTATTTTCGCAAAGCTTTCCGAATAAGCCGGGAGCCAATTACGCGCGCGACTTTCGAGTTTTCCGGCCGAAGGATTTCGAGCGTGAACACCTATTTTCCGCTCGGTCGCACAAATTTCGCTCGGTGATTATACTCCTAGGCTCTTCGGCATTCATTATGCCGTCTTAAATGGCGGTTTGAGGGGCTTTTTCTCGGCGGCCAGCGCGAAAATTCCTAACGAACGAATGAGTTATGACTATAAGTGTTAAACTTTAAGAGGCAATTTATTGTTTTCTTTTCGAGTAAACGAATTGTCAAAATGCGTGCACGCTGTCCGTAGTTTATATCGTTGGTTTGATTTTCCCGAATTTTGTTTTATTTGTAGCCAAATTGTTTATAATTAGACCTACATTGCTAATATTAAATTAGTATTTGCAGTTTTAACGATTTATTTTCATTTTATTTAATTTATATAAAGCGCAAGGAATTTTTTTGCAGAAAAATATATATTTTTTATTATAAATAAATTTATTATGTATCAAAGATTTATTCTGTATTGGTAAAAAATGTTTATTTTTCATGTTGATAATACTGTTATAAAATACTTAGAACCTCAAACCTCAAGTAATCTATAGATTTTTTTTTTAATTGTTAAGATTGTAATTAAATAAATGAAATGAAATGTCTGTTTGGAAAGTACAATTATTACTTTTTTTTTCTACCTACAGTTTTCATGTAATTTCAAAAAAATATCCGATTTTTGTAAAGGGCTATATATTAGAAGTAAAACTTTTTCCCTATTTAATCGAATTTCTAGCTTTAAAACGGAAGAAGTCACCAATATAGTATATATATTGTATATACATACGGATTGAGAAAATCTCCCATAATTTATAATTTTATATGGAAATGTTGAAAATAAATATATTTTAATTATCTTCTGGAAATACTAAAATTGTAATACTTATTTTCAAAGAAGACAATGGTCATAATATTGCTCTATAAATACTATTTAAATACTCCTAGCTTGTTAATTAACTGTCATTTTCAGATCCACGCCATTTATTTATTTTATTATTTGTGCTTCGTAAATAATTTTTCTTTTTTTTTTTTTTCTTTAATTTCGTCATAATTATTTTTATTAATAGATTTAAATGTCAAAATATCTGTAAAATATACGGCGGAAATTGCATTATAATTAAATTACATTTAGCGAAACATTACTAGAAAAATTCCCTTTCAACTTCAAAGATCATTTAAGAATAAAATAGAAATCTAATTAGCAATACCAATGAAACAACCAATAAATATCAAATATTTCAAAATTAAATTAACATTCCAAAATAAAATAATTATTTCTATACAATAAAGCAACATAAAAAATATCTTCTATTACAGGACTTATTGTTTCAATTCACGCCTGTTCCAGTCTAATTGGCACAGATATTAAACCGCAAGTTATACTTTGCGGCTGGCGCCTTCGATGCAAATTAAATTCGCGGAATTATGAGCGCACGCACATTTACGACAATCGTACGAATTACGAGCGTAATACACATGAAAAGGCGAACGGAAAATTTGAAAAAAGCGCTACCGTAAATCGCACCGCATACCCTACAAGTGCACTCAACCCCAAAGTCGCTCTAAACCCGCCAATAATTCAACGTTTATCGGCGACGCGTCAAATATTTAACTTTATCACACAGCGTACAAATTCGGGGGGGTGCAATCTAGGAGCGTGTTTATCAGTGCCGGCCGTTCGATTTGCCTCCCCTATGACCGATTAAAGAGCGACAACCAGGTCCCACAATCGGATACTTCTAGGAACTAACTTAAAACCGCTTAATTACTTTTCAGGACCATTTAGGACCATTTATAAGGGCTCTGCATCGAAAGGTAAAGTCAGTTCACTCAAGTAAATCGCAGAGAACAGATATCATCAAAGTAGTCAATAATTCAAGATGAAAGTCGTAATTGTATTGTTTGTGCTTTTGACCATGGCTTATGCCCAAAGTCACTACTCCACCAAGTACGATAACATCAATGTCAAAATGATTTTGGCCAACCGACGTCTGCTGAAAATTTACGTCAATTGCTTACTGGAAAAAGGACGCTGCACAGAAGATGGACGTTACCTGAAGACTGTTCTGTCGGATGCCCTGGTGACCGGTTGCGAAAAGTGCAACGATGTCCAGAAGGAAAATGTTCGAATCATCATCAGGCACTTGAGTACCAACAATCCACGAGAATGGAATGCTATCCTCGCTCGCTACGATCCTGAGGGAATCTTCCACAAAAATTTCGAGGACCAATTTTTATAGTTATTTATATATTATGTATTATTGTAAATATGTTGTCTAATTAAAATAAAACTATTATATTCAACCATTTTTGATTAATAATAGTGATAATAAATCAGAAGTAAATGAGTAAATTAAAAGTCAGCATTCGATTCTCTTCCCCTATGACCGATTAAAGTGCGACAACCTCGTTAGGCAATCAGCTAATTCTAGGAACTAACTTTCCACTGCCTAATTACTTTTGGGGACCATTTAAAAGAACTCCGCTTCCAAACGCATAAGCAGTTCATTCAAGCAAATTGCATAGAATAGAACGTGAAAGTGATCGACATGAAAATCGCAATTGTATTGTTCGCACTTGTGGCCATGGCTTGTGCTGAAAGCCACTATTCCACCAAATACGACAATATCGACGTCAACCAGATTTTGGCCAACAGACGCCTGTTGAAACGCTACGTCGACTGCCTGATGGAAAAGGGACCTTGTACCGAGGAAGGACGTTACTTGAAGAGCGTCCTGTCGGACGCTTTAGTCACCGGTTGCGAGAAGTGCAGCGACATCCAGAAGCAAAAAGTGCGCACAGTCATCAAACACTTGCGCGTCCACAGCAAACCCGAATGGGAAAGTATCATCGCCCGCTACGATCCCGAAGGAATCTTCCGCAAAAAATACGAGAACCGTTTCTAATTACCGGCCACTGGTGAATTCACTTTGTAAATGCAATTCCACTGATATCTGATTAAATATAAAATAATATTTTGGTTGCATGAAAATTCTTTAATTATTTATTTATTTTTTCTTTCTCGCCACTTAATACATCTCTTAAATGTATTATTACATCTCTTTTATGGGTCGTTACTTCTCATTGATTTATATTTGCAAAAATTCCTATTGTGAGAATTTAACAAATTTTTTTAAGGATCTTTGTGGAGTTCAAATAACTATTGACGATTCATAATCGATACGTCAAATGTATCCTAACGCCAATTTTTTTGTCTGCTCATCTCAAGAATGGTAAAAACAACAATTGCATTATTTCAATCTATTGCCGATGAACATGATGATGGAGAAGAATAAACCGCTTTGTAAATATTATTTCTCGGCTGCCTAATAAAATTTAAGATTTATGGATATTATTCGCCGCAATATTTATTGAAATTTTCGGCGCGGGAGATAAGCAAGGGTGTGAAGTCGAAACTTCCCCATACTTTTGCTTCGCTTCTGCAGCCACCCCCATTCTGAACGCACATTTACAGATATAGTTTAGGGCCGATGGTTTCCAATATGGTAAGTGCAAATTTTCCAAGCGCACAGATATAAACCGAAAATATGTGTATAGTTTTTATCTACGATCTGTTTGCTATATGTGTGTATAAAGTAAACGCGCAAAGTGAAAAGTTAATATTAACAACTGTGTGGAGTTTTGTTTGTGTTGGCAAGTTAGGTCTTTGAATTTGAGGTGTCAAAACGTGTGTAATTACGTGAAGTCGAATGCAAGAATATGTAAAAGTTGCCGCGTGAATTAATATTAATGCGTTTTTGATGAGCGTTAATGAGCTTTTGATAAAAGCCATAGGTGCTATATTGTTAATACATATAGTTTTTTCGTTTAATAAAAATGAGGGTTTTTTTATATATTTTTCCCGATTTATTAATGCCTTTTTTATTATGCTTCCAGTTAATACTTCATATTAGAATTGGATTTTCCTTTATTAAGGTGGTAATTTTCTTTTCGTTATAGAAATAAATATAAATTACAAATGCAACATTAAATGGTTTTTGAAACGATAACAAGTATAAATAATTACCACAAAAACAAAAGGGCACTAACTTTTGTTACAGCATATTGAATACCTATAAAGATTAAAACCCAGTTATAGAAATTAAGCTCAGAAACGCATCAATTCCAATCAATTTAATAAAACAAAAAAAAAAGCAAAACAAAACGCAATGATAAATGAAATCCATTGTTTAAAAACTGGGCCATCGTAACATGATTAATGACCGACTCATGAATTTTTCAGTTGATCACAGGTTAAAATCAATTTATTTCATTCAAAGGATCCGTTCACCGCAAAAATAAATAAATAAATAAATTTAGGCCCTCTTTCAATGAGAGCGAAAGAAAATCAAACGATTTAAATGCAAATAGACGTACCAAAATATTAAATAAATAAATTTGAATAAGTATATTTTTCTGTCGAAGACATATCTCGTTACGCCGAAAAGAAAGAGACGGCTTATTTGCAATCAATTTTCGCAGCACAATAATGATAATTTTAATAAAACACCCTCTTTCATTATATTCCCGTTTTTTTTTCTTCTTATAAACTTCGATTCGCAATTTCACGAATTTCGCTTTTATATATAAAAAAAAAAGTGCGAGCAAGTGACTGTCTGTGTGTGGGTGTTCTGAAGTCCGCTTTATCCAGCACAAGGAGAAATTCAATCTGGAATTTAAATGCGCCAAGAGATCAGATTTACGAGTACCATTTCCGCGTCCTTGATCACACTGGGCTTATTCCGGTTCAGATTAATGGGATCCTCTTTCGATTCTTTATTATCTCAACGGACAGGCTTATCTTTTTTGTTAATTAAATTGTGAATTATATATTTTTTTAAATGTATGATTTTTTTTTAATTATTAAAAATGTTATGTATGCCTATAAAATTTTCAAGCAAAATATCACAAGTTGAAATGCTGCTGAGAGAAAGGTTTTAAAGCAAAAATATACGAAAGAGTCGAATTCGTTTTTCTTGGGTGGATTTAATGGAATATTGAAGCAACGGAATTGAGTTATCGCTATGTAATTCTCTCTGTCTGCGCAAACATTTTTCCATTATATCCTCGACTATTACCCAATATTAAATTCTGGATTTAAAGGATATTGCAAATATTAAAAAAAAAATTCAATATGCCGACAAAATTTTTATTCAACAAACAATTTTTTCATATTGAATTTTCATTTTTTTAGTTTTCATATGCAAAGACAACTAGTAAAGTTAATCTTTAATTTGTAGAAAAATTTAAATGGAAATTGCAAAAATAATTAAAACTTAATTATTAAAATTTTCACTTTGCACAAAAAAAGTTTAAAATTTTCTTTTTAATATTTTTTTAAGTTTAAAATCCAAGTGCTTTGCATCACTTAAAAATGTTACAAAATATTAAATTTAAGGTGACGAAGAAACTTTGAACAAATTTAACCCATTTCGAATAGTTCAAGAGATTTTTATTGTAAAATTAGATTTTTAATTTTAAAGTAATTTTCCGCATAAAGGTAGAAGCAAATTCACTCTTATTTGAATAAAAATTAAATTTGTGTTATGTCTATTAAAATTATTATTATTATTATTATTATCTTCCACCATCTTATTTTTAAGGAAAAAAAAAGTAATATGCAATCGTTAAATATTTTGCAATTGAGCAAAATCATCTAAATTTTTTATTGTTTTTACCTCATCAATTTAAAGATTAAATATTTAAATCTTAAATAAATCAAGAGAGATAACAAAGACTTTCTACATAGAAATAAATTTTAATTCTTTTGTTCAGAAAAAAATTGGATGGTCCGGGATATAATATTAGCAGACACAACACCAAAAATGTGAATTTTAACAAATCTATTATAATCACAAATATTTATCATAAACAGAGACACAAAAAGCCCAATTTTTATTACGTACTAATTAGGCAGAGTATGGAGCAGCTAATAGAAACACATTGTGCATTTGGCACTGTAATTTATCAATTACAACACAATATGCAACAATTAATTCGCACTCGCACATTATATACATATCTGTTAATGTCACCCGCAATCGTGTTTCGCTATATACTTTAGCATCGGGGTCCGTAGCGTGTACAGACAGACAGACAGAGAAAGCGAGTTTCATAGCCACCCCCTTCGCTGCCGCCGCCGCCACCCGCACTCCTTCCTATGAGCGCGACTCGCGCCGCACCAACGTAATAACAATAACGAGCGAGAGACTGCTTATTTTGGCAGATACACTGTGTACATGCACCATAAGTACTTGGAGTGTATGTCATTCGCATGCTGGATAAGCATAAATTGCCAACTTAGTTGCCAGGGAGTGGATCCTTTTTCGCAAATTGTGGCAACACGCGCGCCAAGAGGTGCGCTCAGACAGATGTTCTTAAAGACACCGCTTTCTCGCTGTACACCGCTAAATTCGCAAGATCTGCTTCTGAATTAGCGACGCATTTACGCAAATTTATGGTTGCTCCTTTCATCCATACGAGGAGCCGCAAATTCCAACTTAGATTTGCCGGGTATACAGTGCGCTCAAAAATATAATACCATTCGGTTTATTTGTTTCTTAGGCATCCCAACAAGAAAAAAATTCATAAATTAAATTTTAAAAAATAGTTGTCGTCACATTTATAATTATTTTTGCAATACCATTTAAGATAACTAAATTAATTATGTTTCATTAAAAGTTAAAACAATTAGCGCAAATACATTTACCATGTATGCAAAAATGTAGTACCTTCCTGTAAATATTTAAAAGCTAGGCAACCCATTAATTGCAATTTTTTTTTTAATTTAATGTGTATTATCTGTTGGCCTGGCAGTTATAATAGTTTCTAAGAAATATTTTTTTATGATTGTTACATTTACAAAGATTCATTAAAGTTTTAAAACAATTAATGCTAAAGGAGTTACTTGAAAAATTATAATTTTACATGCTATAATAATGTAGTAAAAATGCGATCTAAAATAATAACCGTCTATGAAATAAACATTTAAGTTTTCTAAGGAACTGAATATACGCCATTGGAATTTTCGTTTTTTTTTATGCGTTTCTTTTGTGTCTCTGGTGGAGTGTTTTGCTCCCTGAAAAACTTTTCTCTTTATTTTATTCGGTTAGCAATGTTGTGCGTAAAGAAGTGCTCTTGTCAAAAATGTATTGTTATTTACCACGGGGAGCAGTGAAGAGCTTTCGAAATGTTATGTAGGAAAATATGTGCTTTGTTTTCGGGTTTTCTTGAAATTTCTTCTTTGTTTTCTTATTGAACGCTCAACATAAACATTAACGTTTAAGGGTTGAGTACCACTAGATGGTAAATATTAGTTCGGCATCGTTCGATAAATATTTTCTCTTTTATAGACCATAATTTCGTTTCATATAAGCAACGGTTACAATAAAATGTAATTTACATTTTTTACATGATACTCGTATAATAAATAAGTTCGAAGTACTATGTATTCATTTTATTTACAATTTAGAAACTGCGTAAAAATATATATTTATATTTTATTTAATGAACAAACACAAAACCAATTAGTGCTTTAACGAACGAAATTACCGATTTTAATTGGGTATTTCAATTCGCAATGGCATTTTTCATTAAAAAATCAATGCAACATAAAATGATACGCATAATTCGATCCAAAAACAATTACAGCAATAAAAACGTTATATTTTTTGTTTGTTTTATTATTCAAACAAAGGACCTGCAATATTTTGTGTATTTGCTCTGCGAATCCATATTTAAATGATGAATTTAATTAGGAAAAATTTATTACGGTGATTAATCGGAAATCCTTAACTGTATTTCACCCCATGTGCGACCCCAGTTATGAATCAATTAGTAGGTAAATTGGATACACAAAATTCATTGTTTGCACGCAAAATGTTGGCCACGGTGTGCTTGCTGGCTGGCTGGCTGGCGGCTGATGCTCTGTTAGAGGGGGCGGCTTCATTTTCCCGATTTATAACATTATTATTTGAATCCCCCAGCAAATTCCCCCATTTCCCCCATTTCGAATGTAAAATAACAACTCTATTTACCTCCGCATCGCCAGAACAAATAGTTTTTCCTCTTCGTTAATTAATTAATTAACTTATTTGCATTGATGCTTTGTTTACATCTATTTTCGATTGATAACTAAATAATAATTTATTGAACATTTAATTTTATTAAATGTAAATTAATAACTTTTATATAAATCCTTTGGAGTTCCATTTAAATATAAAATTAGACGCTGCAATTTATAAAACAACTAAAAAAATAGTGAGAGGTTGATAGGCTTTATCAAATAAGCAATAACAACTCATCTCAAATTAAAAAATAATGTTTTTAATTAAAATTTGTTATTAAAAAATAACTTTTTGCTATATCAAAACTACTTGAAAGTATAAATTGCTTGAAATATGAAAACTGTTTATCAGTAACTTTTATATTTATTATAATACTACGCAAAATATAATTAATTACTCATTTTTAATTATTTAGATTCGCGAAAAATGCAATAGCTAAGCAGAAGCGCTGCGAATCAATTAAAAATAACTTTGATCATTTTTCATATCCCGCGCATAAAGAAAAAGTTGAAAGTTGAAACTAAATGAATATTCATCCGCAAGATTTTCCATAAAACTTATCGAGATTTGCAACTTGATGACTTGACGATGAGTTTCGCAACCTATTAAATTTATAAACTTTTCTCTTAAACTTCCTAATTTGCTGAGCCGCCAAAGAACTAATTAATTAATCAATGACGGGGGCTGGAGGGCAGTCATTTTGAGTGACGTGCATAAAAAGAATAAAGAAAAGCTCACCGTAGAGGAAGGAAAAAAGCTAAGCGACGCAGACTGTTTATTAATCAAGAGGCGGCGAACAACACACGGGCCCAGAAATATTAGTAGAGAGTCTAAGGAGAGTAATTGCAAGAAGAGGGACGACGCATTAAATTGGTTAGCGTGCTCATAACTCAAATAAAGAGATCTAAATTTATTTAGCCCAAATTTCGGGCCCTCTCGTTTATGTAGACTAAACAAATTGGGCAACCCTCTTTGAAGGGAAACAAACGCAAGTGTGTATACAGAAATAACGAACGGCCCTCTCTTTACTGCTGCTTTGCTTCTTCTCTTCTTATTGCAGCAGGCGACCCCGGTAAGAAACTGGGGAGAACTTCGCTTTACACGCAACTCGCAATGATAAGACAAACTGATAAACGTCCCCAGGGGTCACACGAATGAAAATACACACACAATTTATACGTGCAAGAAGTGTGCAAGAAGTGAGGCCTTCCATCCATTCTTCTTTTTTCGAAACATTACACACTCTACACCGGCATAATGACCAAATATTTTATTACAATGCAAATTGCAATTTTCCCCATTTCAGCAAAACAAAAAGCTTATGTGCTGCATGCGGAAGTGCATGTGGAATTAATTCAATTACCTTAGGAAATCCCTTTGAAGTTTAAAGTATTTGCATGAATGTATTGCAGCTTCTTCGCATAAACTTCAAAGTTTGCATAAGACGGGTCCGTTGCGAATTCGTTTGTCTCCGCTAATAAATTCCAGCTTTCTGCGTTCAATTTAGTTGCTCAGAGTATTTCAAATATTGGCGTAATTTTGCAAATATTTAGTTCCGCGTTTTGTGTCTTCAGCATGTCTCTCTTTCGTACGAAAGCCGTGCTGATGCTGCACGTTTAGAATTTTTCGAAAGACGGAAAAGCGAGTTTTCACTTGTTTGCTTCCATGAAATATTTATTGGGTGTGTCTTACGATGAAATTAGGAATGTTAAAATTGTCTTTTCGATTATTTATGTTCTTTTATTATTCCGTTGAATTGCTTGTTTAAGAGCCTTTTATGTACAAATTCTCGAGTAATATGCAAATTATAAATGATTTTCTTGTTTGTGCATTTTGCTTGAATATGTATTTCATTTTATTAAAATATACAATATGTAGAAAAAGCAAAAGAACATTGCGTTCATTGAACGATTCATAAAGACGCGGAATTTAAATTTGCAGAATTATTTAAATGAAAATAATGTTTTTAATTATGGCTATAAATTATTAAAATATCCACTATTCAATTTTAATAATTTACTATTTATAATTGGATGATATTTCCTCTTTGAAATCTGAAGAATGATAAAAAATAAAAACAAAAGAAAACAATTTGGATCTCAATTGCATATTTATAGACTAAAACGGCCCAAGGATTCCAAAAAAAGTGTCAAAAGACAAGTGTTGCCATTTAAAAATCAAAAGTTGGTTTTGAATTTTCAGTTAAACCGGAAGAAATGCAAAGGAGTAATTTACACCAATCAAGTCGAAATAATGTCTTTTAAAAATGGGTTAGCTATCATAAAATTCGACGGGTAAATTAAGAAATGAAAGGGGTGAGCCTCTTTTCTATGTCACCCTGTATATAATACTTTGATTTTTTTTTTGTAAATTTAAATCAACCAATTTAAATATTACTTTCTATCGTAAAAAGAAAACTGTCATTGATATGGTTTGTAATTCACTTTATATCATTCAAAATTGAACCAATTATTAAAAAAATACCTTTTCAATTGGCAAATATATTATTCATCTTCAAAATAATTTAAATAAAAATATAACTACTTTTTTTATAGAATATAAATTAGGAAAATTTAAAGTTTTGTAATGAAAACGGCAGCTTCCAAATTACATCAGAATTTCTGCGAAGAAGGTAAAAGTCATCAACAACATATCTGTATTCTTTGATGGGTTGAATTGTAAATAATTTAGAAATATTTGTAATTCAAATTCACTATTAATTGTTCATCTTTCATGATATTTCTAAAACTTGTTATTGTTGCAAAAACTTTCTTAAACAATCGTCCTCCGAAGTTTGATTAAACACAGAAAACTACCCCATAAAATAAATAATAACAATTACGAAAGCAAAACAAAATTAAAATACCAGTACAGTTCATTAAACATTTAAAAAACCAATAAAAATAAATGTTGCGTATATTGATTCGACTTCGGCAAAAGTATAAGCAAAGGAAAGCACTTTCATTAATAACTGCCTGGCGAAATAAGTAATACCGTCATCAATAAAGGCATTCTTACGCAAAAATATTTCTGCAGTGTGCTCTACGCGACTCAATTCCGTTGTCAATAGCGTGTGCGAAAAAGTGCCATTAACTGCGACGACATAAATAAAGTGCAACTTTTCACGCTACATTTACCAATAACTTTCATTGTGTGATTGAGTTATCAAAGCGAACGGCAGCGAATTTAATGTAATGAAATATCTTTATTATTGCGCAACTGATGTGCATTGATACCGACAAATAGAAAGAGAGATGCATTACATATCAGCAACAACAATCTTGTTCGCCATTATACCATCTCTTTATGGCGAAGATACGGCATACGGATAATGTGCATTTATGCATATGCCCGGTGCCAATTTATTGTTACGTTTATTATTAGCTGGCGCTAGCCACAAACGCGATAAATAATAATAACAATAAAGGTAATCGCCATTCGCACGCGGCGAACAAATGCATTGTGGTTGTTGCACTGTGCACAGCGCACACCATTGCTAATTACCAAAATCTAATTACGTACCTGAATTGCAGGAAGCGCACCCCAGCCGATTGTTTATACATTTATCACAGGCTTTTGCATATGAACAACACACACCACACAGATACAATTAACTTTTAACAAACACTCGCGGTTACTTGGGGGCGGCGGAAAACTTCATTGCATTGCCATCTGTCTGAATGGTGGTGGCAGATTACTTTTTCCATAACAAGCAGAGCACTCTATACATGCGCATTAAAAGGTTATACGTATGTGTGGTTGCATACAATAAAATAGCAATGTGATGTAATGCAAATGAATCAAAATGTAACCTCTCTCAAAAGCAGCTGATTTCTGTTGACACAGTGTGATGTTAAAGACCAAACGTGCTTCTTCTGCAAGAACAAATCCGCAAAAATTCCCTGTGCAACAAGTAATGTATTAATTTTAAGGTAAGCCACTTATTTTACTTCATTTCTTTTCACTGAATGACATAACCTATTTGTTTACAATTTTACATGATGAATTTTACATACATTAATTTGTTTACTTTATTGTTTAATTTATTGGAAATATGCTTTCATAAATTAATTTAATGCCTCTGTGTATTTTTTACATTTGTATATTTTAAATGCAAAACTGCACCAATATTATACAGTCTCGACAAAAGTCGAGCAATAAAAAGGGGTCCTGTCAAAGGATCAAAAAGTTTCCGAGCGCAGGAAGACACAAGAGCGTGGTGGCCACTTGAAGGAAGTTGACGTGATGCTTTTGAAAAGGGTCTCGCATAATTTCGTTGCGACCACTCCGGATTTACATACGAAGAAAGAAAGCGTTTTATCTGATAAACGGTCGCGAAGTGCATAAATTTCGGGCTAGGCAGTAATAATGACGCGCGGCGCGGCGGCCGAACGCGATACGTATCGTGGGGGTCCTTTTGTGGTCCCAAGACGATCGTGTCACGCGATAGCATATAGAGGTGTATCGCTTTCCATGCATATGCATAGTCATCGCCATTGAATTGTAAATGATTATATTGTAACAATAATAAGGCCAACAACTGAGTCGCATACAGTACCTATACTTTCGGTTCGTTAATATTCCATTCATCCGGGGACACCGTACACGACAGAGTCGTGAGAGTCCTAGATTATTGCATTCATTTCGTTGCGCGGGCCCCGCAACAACAATGCACAATCGATGATGCGGTCCACATGCGGCGGCGATGCACTTGATTTGCCTGCATCTGCATCGCGACATGAAGAAGATGCTGTATAATGTGTGTGTGTGTGTGTGTGTTGCAAATCGGCGGCCCGCGCTGCACAAATGACCAAGTCACCGGAAATTTATTTAATTACTCTCCAGCTCGTCGCTTATGCAGAGGTACTTATGAACAAATTGTCTGCGTGTTTAGTAGTTTAGAATGTAGCTCGCTACGCGCATTTATTTTAATTAGGATTTATTAACATACTGGTGGTCGTTTGTATCAAAGCGTGCAGTGTTTTGTATGTGTGGACAGTGGGCAGTCGAAACGATGCGTCTCGCTGCTCCTCTTCTTCTTCTTCTTCTTCTTCTTCTTCTTCTTCTTCTTCTTCTTCTTCTTCTATCTGTAGTGTAATGTAATGTACGCTATCCGTATGTGCAGGCGATGCAAACGCAAAGCGTATTAGCTCTCTGTTTCTTATGTACAATAAAGAGCCAGAAGAGTTGCGTGGTGCTAGCGGCATTCTCATGCCTATTAAACAGCCCGTAACCATTATAACAACTAACGTCTGGTAGTAAAGTGGCCCCCAGAGTTATACTTTTGTTCGAATAAATGCGAGAATGTTTAGTTACAGGATGTTTTAGATTAGATGTTTTAGTTTATTTCATACATTGACACATTTTTTGTTTGCTTTTTTTGTTTGTTTGCAGAATGAAAAAAACTTTCTCCTTTTTTGGAATTTTGCTTAGGGATATTTATTTCTGGCACTGAATTTTAAATTCATTTTAATGTGGAAAATTTTAATGAGTGGTGAAATTGGAAAAATTATACAGTTTTTTTCCGCAGTTGTTATACAATAAAGCGGACAATAACCAATAAATAATGATTTTATAAATAACTATTTTTCAGTTCTTATTAAGATTATTTCGTTTTATTACTTTTTTATATGCGGTTGTTGTGTTTTAATTAATGCCACAATTTGTAATTAATTTTCAAGAGTCCTTCGTAGTTGTTGATTAAAGTTTAATTAACAAATTTAATGGTTTGAAATTGCGAATTTCTATTTGATTTCGTTAAATGGTAAATTTGCGTTTTTCGAAAACTATATTGGTATTTTATGAAGCCCTTTTTATTATTTTTTATTAAGGTTATCATTATTTGGCGTCTTATACGTTCATCGTGCAGAAGTATTTACTTTCATTGGAGCTCTTTCATTCTATGCGAAATATTAATCGCAAAATCAAATACTTTTAAAAAAATTACGTTTCTGAAAAACTTGCAAAAATGGCACATTAATATTTAGAACTAATAAAATGCCATCATCTGTATAAATTTTGTATAAAATTTAAAATATGTATTATTTACTTTTGTGTTCCATTTTAATGCAAAATAATTTTAAAGTTATCTTAAATTTAAAACTTTTTTCATTGTTAATTTATTTATAAATACAAGCATAGCAAAACAAAACAAATTTATTTTGTCTTTCATTTTTGGCTGGAAGCTTCATTATTTAATGGATTCTTCTATAAAAAAAAAAAAAAAACTGAGAATCTATTTTTGTAAAAGTGCTTTATTTAATCTAACAAACCAAAAAAGTTTTGCCCTGATTGTATAGTGCAACCATACTGAAACTTTTGAAATTAATAAATTCTTTTTTAGAATGGCCACTTTCTATATTTCCAATCGATAGGCGACACAAAAGGAAATATTGTTTTGTTAATTTAACAAATTTCCAATGTTTCTAAAGTTTCCAACACAATTGCACTATAATTTCATTATTTAAGCAAAAACAATTAATATTTGTTTATTGTATTAGAAGTTACGACCTTAGAAAGATTTTTCCAATTTGACAATAAAAAAATGATATAAAACTCAAAAAGTTATTAATTATTCAAATTGCTCCTTTCTACCTACTATTAAAAGTCCAATTTACCCTGTATATTTAAAGCCATTTTAAGTGTTTCAGCAAACTAACACGAAATTTAGTTCATATGTTGCTTCTTTTGTTCTATTTTTTCCACAGTAGTACCCTTTTATTGAGAAGTACTAAGCATAAAAAAATATGCGTACAAAGAAATGCAGCAGCAGTAAAAGAAAATGCAGTCATTAAGTGCGACTTATACTTTTAACACTCTTCAAAATTTTAACGAGCAATAAATTAAGGTGCGAATGTTCTGTTTCTTCATTCGCGTTCTTCACGTTTGCGCTGTCGGAAATTTAATAATAATAATTATAGCTATCCGAGGCGAACTAAACCTGTTAGCTTTTATTTTACCACGTTCATTTCCATCATGCATTGCATTTGATTGATAAAATCGCGACTCATAAAAAAATTGCACCTTGTAATCGATGTTATTCTCGTATGTTGTCTGTTTTTTATGTGCAATGAGAATAATATAAAATATGTAAGTCATTAAATTCCATTCCCATCCTATTATTAATATTAAATCTCTTTCTTTGCACATACGAGTATTCGTGTCCATGTAATGTTCCACCTATATGCCCAGTAATAAATGTTTATACTCTTAATAGCAATAGTATATAAATGTATTTTAATAGTAAATAAGAATAAAAAAGAAGGAAAAACGAAAAAAGGCGTTTGCGAGATGAAAACAAAAGGATTACAAAAGTAATTTGCTGAATGCTGAACGCACGTCATTAAGTGAGCTATCACTGATGTTGTATCAAAACGTTTAAGATGAAAGGCATTAAAATGCAAATCGGTGTTAATAATTCAACATTGTGTATTGCCTCTTTTTCTTCTTTATTGTTTCTTCTTGTTTGTTTCTTATATTCGTACTCATTCGTTTTAAGTTTACGTACAAAGCTTACGAAGTCTGCTTAGGTAAATGTCTATTTATCATTTCAGCCCCCGGCGACTGTACCTCTATTTTGAGTGCTTATTGTTTCAGTGCGAATTCATTAACGCGCCCGATATGTAAATAAACGTTACGAATTTTTCACTTTTTGAATTATGCGGCAATGGCCGTGAATTATGGGTCCTCGGGTTATTTAAATTACGGCCTTTTTTTAGGTTAATCATTCGTTATATTTGTGCCAAAAAATAAATGAGTTTTTTTTTTATAATTTTTTTCTTTCTATCTTTTGTTCTCACAAGAGTTTAAAGAAATAATTTTCTTAGATACTTTTTTTTTTTTTCTAATTTCATATTTTAAAAATTGAACAGCAAAAATAAAAATGATTTCAGTTAAAATCTTTTAACCAAATGCATTAAGATAATAACTAATTAATTAAAAAAAGAAATAGCAATAGTAATTTTTATTTTGCAAATGAAGGTATAAATTAAGTGTAAAGATAACAGATGAGAAAAAAAAAGTTGTATGCAATAGAGTATGTCTAATTTATATGTTTCGGATTTATTATGCGCGGAGTAATTGCAAAGTGGGAAATTAATCGATTTCGAAGTCGTTTATAGTAAATTATACGAGATGCGAAAATGAGCACTTCTCTTATCTATTACGGCGATTCAATTGTGCAAATACACTATTAGGTGTGCTGGTATGTACAGGTACAGTGAGAAGTGTGATTGCGTGCTTGTGATGTGTTTATGCTTCTCGCGAAAATTTATGATCACTTCGAACATCCCCGAAGGCTTATTATTATTATACGTTCCTACTTATTCCCTTTATTTATCGTTGCCTGTACCTATTTCTTGACACTTAAAAACCAACCCATCCAATTTATGGATATATTTAGTTATTATTATTATTATTATTATTATTACTGTATATCGTACAATTGGAAAAGTAACACTTTTACTGTTTTAATTGGCTTTTATTTGCTTTTTTGCCTCATTGTGTAACTCATAAACTGCTTACGATACATTCTTCAAACAAAAGCCATTACTTATAATTAATTATTATATTATTATTGTTAAATATTTTGAGATATCTTCTCTCAAAAATAAATTAAATTTTAAGTTTTTAGGTTTTTTTAATATGCAAATGAATTTTTTTTTGACAAAAAGAGCTATATTTAAAAATTAATTTTACAAAAAATATATCTATAGATAAAAAATTTCGGACACTTCATGTTAAACCGGAAGTTGAACAAAATTGAAATGAAATTGCTTTAGATAAATTCTTCAAACAAAAACCAACCTTTCTACTAAATTATTACTGTTTTGGTAAATATGCGGAGGATACATTTCTTAGGTGTAAATAAAAATGGTATCTTTATAGATAAAAAAAATAAATAAATAAAGGAAACTTCAAATTAAACGGGAAGTGATATGAAATTAAAATGATAGCCTTATAGTATTTTTTGTTCATGAAAATACAAATAATTACGTATCGTTGCATGGAAAAAACAGAAGGTTTCCTCTAAAAATTATCTAATTAAAGCAATTTAATTGACATCGTTAGAAGGCATTAATTGAACGTAATTTATAATTAGTGGTTTGGTCCGAGCCCTAATTTACTCCTTCATCTCGGAACGTCTCTAACTATAACAACGCAAGAAGATATATCGATTTAGAAGGTGGTCAGCCTCATTACTGCCCCCAAAGTGTCGTATTGCTAACTACCAATAAGAAGAACCATAACTGAAACTTTGGAGATGACCCTTTTGCCTTAGATTACAATCTAATCACGGCATATCGATTCCCTGCTCGCTCCTCTCCTGGCGGATATTAAATTTCCCATTGCCCGGTTTGTCTTTCTGTGTAGGTACTATATGCAAAGTAACGGCTATTAATACTCTTGCACACACACACATACACGCACACACATATTACATAAATAGTCATTGTGGATATAGGTACGCGATGACCATTAGTCGATATTTTATTGTTCATAAATTGCATCGATGTGCCTATACCTCTCTTTGATGATTACACCAGTCCGTTTGTTCCTCCTCTAATTAATGCGGAAAATTTTAATGCTATATTTTAATTGCCAACGCTCTTTACTCTATAAAACCATTGCACTACGTATTATATTTAGCAATTAAATTTTAATAGAATATTTTAAGTGCAAGCGCCGTTACTCTTACTTATACCAAAACGAACTGTATAATTTTCCTTCTCGATAAGCTTTCGAAGCTTCGAAAACCACACTGTTTTTATGTTGCAGCTTTCCAGTTTAAGTCATTTAAAGTATGTTTTTTTTTCCTGCTTTGCGAAAATTAGTGCTTCTGCTTGAAAAAGTGTAAAGACCAGAAGAAGCTAATTTAATTACCTGCATGGGATTTTCTGATGCTGTTTTCTGCTGGTTACTGCAGGTACAGCAGAAGTGGATAGATGGATTGTTTATGGAACGCAAATGTATGGGCGGTGTTTTGCGCGTGAAAGTGGAATCGAATCGATGGAAAATCAATTGACACGCCAACTATTACGTTCTCTCACACACATTACAAACCTCTAAAATGTGGTACTACAACTGAAAGGCGTGTAAGGCTTTCGTCTTTTTCATGTTTGCTGCCTGCATACACGTACAACGGACACAAATGTGGACGGTCTTTATAGATGTTTAATATTTATTGTAGTCGAGTGCATATTAATTGAAGTTGGATGCATAGAATATCCAGTAACTGTAAACTTCAACAATGTTTCTTCTTCTTCTTCTTCTTCATCGTCTTTCTTCTGCTCGTTTAGCGTAATCGGATCTTGAATGAAGACAAATCTCGCTTCCACTGTTACATCACTCTTAATGGTTTTCCATCCAGTTTCGGTTTTCCGCTGTTTTAAACGCTGTTTTTCGTGTTCATTGTAAATTGTTTTTAGTTTTTTTGTCAAGGCATTTAACATTGGTTTTGTAATAGTTATTTTTTGTTACGTACCGGATATACAACTGCTGTTCTCTGAGTGTAAAGTTGCTTTCTTTTTCTGCAAACTTTTTTACAATTAATAAAAACAAAAACTGGTAGTTTCGGAATGGAAATTACAGTTACAATTTTTACAAGAATTGAATTGGTTTTTTGAATATAAAATATTTGAAATTTATTTTGTTTTTTGTCTTTTGTAAATCAATAAAACAAAAAACAATAAAAAAAATCCAAACAAGGCAATATTTATTCCATAGAGAAAAATAAACAACTGTTCGAATGTATTAAAAGCCAATATAAATTAATTACCAAAAACATTATTATTTTCAGTAAATAAAGGAAAAGGCAACGCTAAATTATGACGACAATTAAAATTTATTATAGCTGTGTATAAATGACACTGTCTGAGGCGCCAATCCGACTTTATACCTAATATCATGCACACACAATGTGCCTCAAAATACTACTTTTATATGTATAAATGAGAAAGAAAGAAAAGAACGAAAAATATATAATAATAATTCCAGCGTAACCACTTAATAACTCATCTCGCTATATCGAAAATCCAATTAATTACCGTGGCGTATATGGCACCGACAACGTTTATTATTAATTAAATATTTATAAATTGTCCGAAACTACTGAGCACAGGTATAGCCACGTGTGGTCGTCCGCTGGCCATACGCACGTCATCGAAGGAAATTAAATGCGCGTCCTTAATTTTCTTCATTAAATTTATCGCAATCATTAAGTGCGCGCCCACTTTTATTGCATAGCAGTAGTAGTAGTAGGCAGAGCCGTTGAAAATTATGCTCATTGTAAAATTACGACCGAAAAGTGCGGCTTTTCTTCAATGCTTCAAATAATTCTAATAATAAAAAAATAAAGAAAAAGAAACAGAAAAAGCGGTAAATTCTTGCTGGGAGCTTTAACGACGGCAATTTGTTTAAAATGTCTGCGTTTGCCAGTATAGCCAGTAAAATTTCGCGAGGTTAATTGAGAATTTTCCGGAAAAATACTTTCCACCGTACGCCTAGTGGGTATAGTGCGCTCTGCATGAGCTGCCGTAAAATTCGCCGGTTCCCATGAGTAAAAGGCGCGAGAAAAGTTATGTTTATTACTTCATTAAAGTTGGTCTTCGCGCAATCTTCTACTTCCATTTGCATTCGGAATCCAATAACAATAAACATAACCGGTATGACGCGCGCAAACTGCTAAACATGTCCTGAAAGGATAGTGGTCGAGGATGATAGGCCGAAGAAGTCCTTTCGTGTATGCTGTCACCGGAGTGCAAACAAGTGTCCTGATGTCGCGTCGCGACCGAAAAGTCGCCGCGCGTTCGATAAAATTATAATGGGCGCTGCACGATTTGCACTTTCGTATAGTTTTCCATATCCGTCCATAAGGAGAGTTCGTAATATTGCAAAGCGACCAACGAAGGCGAAAAAATCAGCGCACGGTCAGTTCCTGTATAAGAGCAAATCTTATTATTGGACAGCTGAGCCAGCTGAGAGCTGGGCAAAGAAGTTAAAACGAGCGCACAAAAAGAGATGGTTAGGGGAAAAAAAGCGCGCACAATTATCATCAATCTTATTAAGTGGCAGATTCGCACACCTAACGGCCAGCCTTGTCATAATTTCTTTAAGGCTGTTTTTTAACAGTGTTATTTTTGATGTTTAACAGGACTTAAAAAAAATTGTTTTTAGTAGCACCCTTGCATTTTTATCTATTTTTTTGCGTTTATTTTTTCTCTGTTTGATTTTGTGGCCCAATATGATTCAAGATTCTAGATTTAAGATTCAAAAAGGACATTGCATTGAAAACTTAATTTGTAAATGACAAAAATTTTCTACCGAAAAAGTTTCTCATACTTTTATAGGATTAAGCGCTTTCACTTGGGCAAAAAGCTCTTGATTCAGAAATGCGCTCACGTGTTTTATGGTTCTTGCGGGTGGTGCAGGACATGACATCGTCCGAGATAATCGCCATCTAAACTTTTTATTTATACGCGAAGGAAATACGCTGTCGACCGTTTTTCTCCAGTTGTCCTTTTCCGTCCGTCCGTCCGTGACTTGATCGATGTTTCAGCGCTTTCTCGCTGCGCGCTTTAAAATACACGGCTACAAAGCGACCATATATTAGCCCACTGGATATACCCATGCCCATGCAACCATGAGCAGTCCTACATTTACGTGGCAGAAAATTTCGTCACGAGTCGCAGCTTGGTTTTTTTCTTTTAATTCCTCTGCAGAGATAGCTTGTTTTGCAAGAGCGAGCGACGACTCAATCTGTTTTAATTAACCTATTACGGACACTTTTATAAGTATCAATATATAAATTGCCTGCAGATAATTGCATTGTTTGAGTGCAATGCACCTCTTTGGTCTTTTATTAATTAAAACCGCATTGTACTTGATAGTTTGAAAAATCGCTTCGTAAATGCAACCACTACTGTGCTCTCGTTTAACAAATGGTTAGTTTGAAATTAAGTTATTTATACAACGTGAGTGCAGTTCGCGTGGTTTATCTAGATGGCAATCCGTTAGCAGTGCCCAGTGCATTTGATTTGCACTAATAAAATATGAAATACTGTTTGCGAGTTATACATTTTACGAGAGAGACCGTAAATTTCGCGCAACAACATTTCACGTTTTATCGTCGACGTGAACGAAGAGCTTACCACGGATCACTAGGTTGGTAAACTAGTCGTCGGGATGTTCAAATTTGTTGTTGGTTTCTCCTTCTGTTATGTTTAACTGTTTTTTTTTCTCTTTGTATTTATAACAAACTAAATTATTGCAACTTTATTTATAAATTCTTTTGTTGATATTTATGACTTACAACTTTTTTTAATATCTTTTATTATGTGGAGCTTTAAAGTTTAAAACTTAAATACTGAGTGATTCTGAAATCAAATAATAGTTTAATGTATTTTTTTTTTTTAATTAATTTTTCTGTTATAAGCTTAAAAATTGATTTTGAAATGTTGCCATTAAACCATTTTTTGGAAACTAAACAAGTTTAATATTTTTTTTATTTATTTCGCATCTGCTAGATGAAATGTTAACAAAATCTTTGTTATTATTATTATTATGTTTTTTGGGAGTAAAATAATAAGGATAGAGAAATATTTCTTTGAGTCATTTTTACCTAAAAAAAGTGTGGTCTTTCTTGGTATTAAATTTTAAACGGGACTTTTGAATTATCCTTTATATTTGAAATGAATTTGTAAAAATTCTTAAAAATTATAAATTTGAATATATCTGGCGGATTTAATTCAATAATAGTTGTAATAAACTAATCTTTTTTATGTATTTATATATTGTCAATTATTTGAAGCAATTTTAAATATTTCTACCATAAATTTCGGTTTAGCAATAATATTTGCTGCCGGGACCGTGGCTCAGTGGTTCGAGCTCCGGACTTCGGACCGAGCAACATGGGTTCGAATCCCACGGCCGGCAAGATATGGGTAGTGGTGTTTGGGTAGGCATCCCCATCACC
>JASKGO010007112.1:0-35496 GCA_030556065.1 Holobus sp. GC000080 | reverse complement strand
TTTTTTTTAACTAATGGCGACATCTGAAGGCCTTTTTGGCAAATATAATCCACCGGCCCAACTACGCGGCGCTAGCGGCGCCTAATGCTATTCCCACCCTACCAATCTGACCCTCCCTGATATTAACTAACGAAAAAAATTAATTTACTTTTAATTCCTTCAGTATAGTATGGTATATGTTAAAAAAAATTAATTTCCCAAAACAACTTATAATAATACAATTATTAATTAAAGTAGAATAATATAGACAAATAGAAATAGTAAATTCTTTAACTGCTTTCACTATCACCTTCCTCAACTTCTTCCTCCTCCTCGTCCTCTTCATCTTCATCATCATCTTCAACATCCTCAATATCATATGTCTTTGTCATGGTTTTATTATTGAACAAATCAATAGTTAATGTGCTCAAAAAAACAGGGACACTCCTCTGATGTCGCAAATGCAAATCGACCATTTCTTCCAGATTAGCACTGTACTCATTCTCCAGAAGATTAATGGTGCCATCGTTGTGCAACTCGAAACACAGCTGATCATCTTTGCCCTCAGCATACATACTGCCGATTTTCCAAATGGAACTGCCACTCTTGTCCAGTTTGTATCCAAACAACAGGTACGTTATATTTCTGAACTCTTGAATCGTATCCTTAACAACATTCTTCAAATGTTCGTATTTCTGTTCGGACGAAGTCAACTGTGCTCTCAATTCCTGTACCTGTTTTACATCAATGGTGACGTCTCCCAATTTGGTCGCTTCCAATCCGTCTTCCAGTTTCTTGATTTTCCGTTTCAAACTGGCTACCTCAACCTCCAGACGTTCTTTCTCTTCTTCCCTTAGCTTCAAGCACTCGGCTAGAGGGTTCTTCGCATTATGAACTATACGAGCACCTCCAACATTATCCTGACCCACAAGAATTTCCTCCAGTTGTATTTCCAGACGATCCTTGCGCTCCCTCAACAAACTGTTTTCGTTTTTCATCTTGCACAGTTCATCTTGCAGACGATTCAACTGATCAGCTTTAATAGGAACCGCATCTGGATTCATGTGCGCTTCCGAATTCTTCAAATCGTTTTCCAACTTGTTTACTAATTCCCTGTAATTCTCAACTATCTTCTCCAAATTAACTATGCGCTCGTGTTGACTTTGGATTTGATTGGCTCCTGGATTGGCATTACTGGCTGGATTATAGCAAATCGTCAAGTCTTTCTCATAGGAATCCAATTGCTTCCTGTAACTGTCCCTTTCGCCAGTGACCAGCTGCATTTTCCTTTGGAGTCGTTGCACCAACACTTTTTGGTACTTGATGTTATTTTGCAAATCCCTAATGTGACTCTGGGACTTTTCAAGCTCGTTTTTGGCCACTTGTGCTTCGTGATTGGCCGTGGATAGTTTCGAATCCAAATGTATCTTTTCAGTGGTAAGAGCGATTTCTTGTTGCTGAAGTTTTTCCACAACGGAACGAAGCAAACGAGGCAGAGAAGCGTCATTGCTTGTGGTTTCGCAAACAGTTCGAGCTAGTGATCGAAAATCTTCCAAGTACATTTCAGCTTGTGCATAATTCACCTATTCAGCAAAACATTAATTAATAACATATACATTTTGTAAAAGATTTTGAATAAGAATTACTTGTAGCTGATTTAATTTCTTTTCTTGTTCCTTGTAATTTACTAGACGTCCTTTTAAATCGTAGACTTCTTCCTCTAATACTAGTTTATAGCGAACTGCTTCCTTTAACTTGCGATTTTCTTCTTCAAGCTTTTGGTTCTCCTTCATTAAAGTATCATACGTAGATAACTTGTGCTGTTGGGTCTGTAAAGCATAAAATTTTTGCATGTTAACGCTTCACAATTTAAGTTAATTAATTAAATAATTGGGAAATTAAAAAAACCTTTGCTTGCTGCTGATACTCAATATATGTTTCCTTTGTAAACTCCAACTTTTTAATTTGCTGATGGGCCTTCATGAGATCCAGTTTCTTAAGTTCTAGCTCATTGCTTAGATTAGTCTGTTCTGTGAGTTTCTTGGTGAGTTCTTCAACATACTTTTTATGAGCCAATGTTTCCTCCTTGGCAGCTTTATAAAGTGATTCAAGCTCTTCAACTTTTTTTGTCAAACAACTGATTGTACTGCTCTCTGTGAAACTCTGATTTAAATTTTCCTCTTTCATGTTTTCCATTTGAGATTCCAGCTCTTGCACTTGCAAATCCCGATCATCTCTTGCTTCATTATACTTATGTTTTAACTAAAAGGCAAAATTAATTGAATTTCATAAATAAATTCCTAAAAATTAAGAATTACCTCAATGAACTCATTTTTTAAATCCTGCTCTCGTTTTCTTATGTTCTGCAGTTGATTTTCCAACTCTTCAATGGTCTTCTGGTTGGAGTCCAGTTGTGCATTAGTTACCTTGTTCTCATGTTCAAACATGATTCGCATCTCCTTCTGAACAGCATGCATTTGTGTAATTTGGCTCTTCAGTTCTTTAATTGTGGTCCTGCTTTCAACAAGATCTGCTCGCAGCCTACGAATTTCACGCGGAGAGCCCATGTAAAACAAATCATTTTCCTGTTTAAGCTTCTTCAAAGGAACATTGCTTCCATCATCACCAGCGTCGCTTAGAGGCCTTTTGACTGGTGTATCGAAGTGAAACACGCGTTCCTCTTTCTGGGTGTATCTATTCACCATTGTTTGAATAGTCTCGTTAAATTGAGATTCGTTTGAAGACATTTTTTTAACTTTTAAAATGTTGCAAACGTTGTTTAAAAAATCCTCGTTAACCTCGCTAACCGAAGCGCCGCCTAGCTCTGCATTGTTCGCTTGGTTGCTAGCATTGAAGGAGTTGAAATTTCCAAAACATTCGAGAAACTGAAAGAAAGCTTGAAACCACTATACACGAAATTTAATTCTTACAATATATAATCGCTGAACTCAAAAAAATGTATAGTGTTATCAATCCTAAATCTTAAACCTGCTTTTGGTGGATTCTCCATAAAAAATACATTGGGAGCAATTGTGAGTGAGTTGGGTTGCATAATCAAAACTGGCATTTTAATACAAATAAAAGTCAACTCATTGTAATTAAAATCATATTATATTTTTCATTATCATTTCTTCACTTCTTAGATGCATGCATTTAAATGTCTTAATGTAATTGAATAGAAATCATGGTTTCAAAAAGGTTCTACTAACCACTATTAATGTTCAAATCCGTTTTTGTAACTTGACTTTGACTCCATCTCTGCTTCTAATAACCATATCGCAAACAAGAACAATCGTTTCTGGAGTATCCACCGGCAAGAGAAGAAAGTTTTTTAAGACGGCGGTAATCATACTCTTCATTGTTAACATCGCAAACTTTTGGCCAATGCAATTGCGGGGTCCTGCACTAAATGGCACGTATGCATAGGGATGTCTGTTTTCGCACGCTTCCGGCAAAAAGCGATCAGGATCAAATTTGTCAGGTTCCGGGAAAAACTCCGGTAAACGATGGGTGTCGAAAATATGGATAAGCAAATTTGTCCTCGGTGGAATAACGTGCCCTTCCTCAGTAACCAAAGGCTGATTTCCAGTGATCCTTGAAATCAATGGAACGCTCGGGTAAAGTCTAAGGGTTTCTTTGATAACCCTGTCCATGTAAATCATTTTGTGCATATCCTGATAAGAAGGTTCTTGATCTCTATCGCCCAAAATCGACTTGATTTCATCGTAAACTTTCTGCTGTACGTCAGGATGGTTAGCCAGAAGCAAAAATGTAAAAGATATTGCGTTGGAAACCGTATCGTGTCCCTGAAAGTTACCAAGTTTCAAGTTTCAATTTTTTTTTTTTTTTTGTAAAAGTTAAATAATAATAAATATGAGGTATTCTTACTTCAAATGTAAAGGTATCTACTTCTTCGCGGATACCTTCATCGTCAATTTCTTTGTTTTGCTTAGCTAGAAGTAGCAAATCCAACATAGCCACTCTTTTTTTGCTTTTGTATGCACCTTCTTCATCGTCGTAAGAGTCTTCGCAAATTTTCGGATCAAAGTTGCGCTGTCTTTCGCGAATTTTGCTCTTGGTTAGATTGTGCAAATACCTTAGAAGGAAGCGCTCTTCGAAGAAAAATTTGGTGAAGAACCAAGGCGGCCGAAAGTAAAACCAAGGTCTTAAAAGTCTGTAGTAGAATAATTCGCCCATCCTGAAAATATTTTGCTTGTTCGAAAAATGTCTTCTTCTTTTGCTAATCAAATAAGTAAACGTACCTAGTAACGCTGTCTCTATACTTTTTTTCGCTTTCTGTGTCATCAATGAAAATACCCATAGCCGATTCTAAAATATTTAATTTTATAAATCTTGAAACTCTTTCTAATTTGAAAAAAAAGTACCAGCCACGCTTCTCATGGTTGATGTATGCATGTGATGTATAATGTTGACCTCAGTATTATTGGATTCATCTTGCAATGTATCGGCTAAAGTTCGGGCATGTTTGTTAAATATTGGAACAAATCTTTTGAGAATATTAAAGTGGAATGTAGGCGTTAGAATTTTCCTACGCTCGTGCCATTTTTCACCTGAAAATTCCATATTAGACATATTGATTAGTGATTGCCATTTTCTGGCAATTTTTAAAATTTTAAAACACAATAACTCTTTCAAAGACATTAACCAAACACATTAAACAAAACTTGTTACCGTTACTAATAAGCAACCCATATCCTAGCCATTCCCGGAACATCAAATAGATATCACTCTTATCATTATTGTTACTGTTAGAAAGTATCAACTGAAATTATTAATTAATATTAGGGACCTTTGGGAAAAATGATTAAGTTTTACTTGAACGTCGCTGGGATGAACGATGCAGAGGCAACTGTAATGGGCGTAAGACCAAGGCATCAATTTGTAAATTCTGTACTCCTTGGCCCACTGTCTTAGTTGGGCAAACATGGTAAGAGGATCATACTTCAGTACAAGAAATAAGTTGCCCACAAGCCAGTGAGGTTCGGGCCCGGGAAACTTTCGATATAGTTTTCCATATTCGGAGTTTTTGTCATAAAACGTTATGGCAAGCACGAAAAAAATTAACGCTAAGATACTGTATAGAACATACTCCACAACCATTGCAGTGGCTGTTGGTCATAGACTAATTGTCGAAATGATAAGCACTTGTTTTTATTGCAACCTTTGGTTGGAGATTTCAATTTTTTGTTTGTTTTGATAATAACGTTAAATCATCAATATATTATTCTATAATTAGAATTAATGAGTAAATAAACCCAAAACAGAGATGCAGAATTATATTTTTGTTTATCGTATCGTGTGGCCTATATGAAAACTTGTGCCTAATACAAAAACTGCGTAAACAAAATAGCAAATTTCGCAATTTGAAATGAATTTTGACCTTAACTAGTTTATAATCTCAATTACTACTTTCAATTAATAAATTATAAGATCAATAGCAAAAAATCAATTTCTTCTAGTCTTCAATATATTCATTTTTATATTGCTATGGTAACAGTCTTTTTTTTATTTAATAAAATAATTTATATCAATAATGAGAATTAATTACTTTATCGATATTTTTTATCAATTCACATAATAATGCTCAGTTAGCAGATTAAGTGTAGAAAATTATGTCTCTTACAATGTATTTCATTTATAGAGATAATAACAATTTTTATAATGGATCTAAATAAAAACACTTCAAATGGAGTGTTATTTAAACAGGTAGATTTTTGTTTCACTGGTCCAATAACCATAATTTCGAAATCTTTTGCACTCTTGTACGAGTATATCTGTCTATCGCCAAAGTTTCAAATTTGTTCTAGGGATGCAAGTATTTTCGAATAAGGGAGTTAAAAATATCGCATAAGTTGATACTTTTATAGTCTTATTTCCAAGAGCCCGATTTTTGACGGTCTTTAAATGTCGATGCACTTTCTACTAAGCAAAGGGTTAACAAATTAAATGGACAATATGTTGGCGGCCGAGAAAACCGCCATAGCTACATCGCAGAGTTGGAAATACCAATCAGAACGCTCAATTTTCGCAGATGGAGATATTCTCCAGTGTGGACATTTAAAAAAATCGAGCTCCAAGAAGGCTATTTTTAAGGCTATTTTGGAGAATTAAGATATGGATAAAATAAGCTGTCTAATAATCCATAGGTTTCCTGGTTTTCATTTAATAAAATTATATTTTGCCTCAAAATCAAGCTAGCTATATTAAAGGCAGCAATGCACATTTAGTTTAATTTTATGAAATCATATTCTTTACCATTAACTTTTATGCTCCATAAAGAGTTCTTTCATTTGATATATAACACTTCTGATTTACTTGTTCAAAATTGGAGAAAATAATTGACTAGAATTAGTGAAATCTAGGTATTTAAAGTTGCTAACCACATTTATTTTAAATTTAGATACTTATCGGATTTTTGGGCTTTGTTTTATTTTTTTCAATCGCAAAATTATCACATAATACTCCTAGTTATATACATAACGAGTGCGTTATATTTTTGACGTTATTACGTATGAGCGATTTTCAGGCAGAGTTAATAATGCACGAATGAAAACAATCTCCCTGTATAAATATTAAATAATTAAAATTTAACCCAAAAAGGAATATGTGTTTTAATGCTTCTCTATAATGAATTATTTCACTGATTTACTTTAGTTTCATATGCATTTATTGGCACAAGAAAGTTTTTTGGGAACAAATTCGATCGTTCTTTAAATTAGAACAAAACTGAAATCGTACATCGTATAATCCATTTCCAATGCGAAAGCATTTGTAGTAAAAGCCAGAATGTGGAGGGCCCGGTCTACAAGGATTAGTCCTACCAGCTCCATCATTACAACTAGGCACTTCTAAAATTTGGTTGTCAAATATTGAACGTAATTTAAAAAAATAAATAAAAATTTACTGAAGGGTGGTGCCTTTGTGACCCTTTCCGTCGTTGTTAAATTTGGCAAAGTAGTTTCTTCAGTTGAGTTACTAACACTTGAATCCGTTGTAGTTACATTTTGCAAAATACAGATTTTTACCGAAAAAACTAGAACAATTATTGCCAAAATGAGATTGGTCATGATGATTTTAAAGTTTGCTCATTTATAACAATTGCTTAACTGAGAAAAGTCTTCGTATTGTTACATTTTATATTCTTATTATAGTAATTTAGATAAGCAACAGTAAGTAAATAATTAGATCCTCCAAACTTGGCTTAGTTGATTACAAGCAATATATTTTAATTTCTCCATTAACTACTCTTTATTATTTGAAAATAAGTATATTTATTTGTAGGCAAAGTATTAAATAATTAATTCCCAATATTTTTATTTATAGACAATTTTTTTTATCAATTCGAAAAAAAAACACAATTAAAAAAGTAATTATTATGAATTTATTAAACCATTGAAAACTATTTACACAAATAGTTACTATGCCTTCTGCAAACACGATCAAAGATAAGATTTTCACAACTAAGGATATTATACAAGAACGAAGAACCGTTTCCTTGTCGTATACATCTGTAATAAATTCTTGAGCCTCTAGGACCTTCTCTGCAAGGACGAGTGCTTCCTTCTCCATCGTTACAATCAGGAATATCTACAAATTAATCAGCAAAACTTATTTATTTTTTAAACTGTTTCCACTTACGAAATTCTGGTTCTTTTGAAGTCGTTGTTATAGTTGATGAAACATTTTCATCTGTGGTTTCTGTAGATTTGGTTCCTAAAGTTGAACCCTCCATCCCTAATTAGAATTGAGTCTTGTTTAAAGCAAATATTTTATATTCAATAAAAACAAAAAATACATTTTTCAATCATAAACAATGGGTAAGTACTTAAAATTTCGATTATTTATTGTATACGATGAAAGAGGGTAAAAATCGATGAGTACCTGTCGGATGAATACACCTGTAAATGTAAAATATATTTTACAGTAATTTTTAAGTTTTCAATAAATTAATTATGCATTGGTCAACTTACGGCGTACAAGGAAATTGATTGTCTTTGTTGCAAACGGATCCGTTACTGCAATGCCCTTCCAAATTATTGCTCGTTACTTTTGTGGGATCGCTACTGTCACAAGTCCAAGTTTTTGCCGGACAAGGAGCAATAATACACCTGATAGTTTCAGTAAATTAGTCAATAAATATTAAGAAGATAATTAAATTTAAAAAACTTACGGTTTGCAACTGTCCTTTTTTTCCTCATTACAAGTCATTCCTTGTGGACATTCAATACTGCTGCCTGCCATTTCAACATTTCTGCCGTTGCATGTAAAAGCATCTCCACACAAATCAGTTGCATTGATGCAACTAATTAATTGTTTAAAAAAAAGAATACATATTTTTGTTTCATTGTTTTCTTTTAATGACATGCTTACGGTTGGCAAGGTTGGATATAATGTGAATTGCAAATTTCGTGATCTGCACATTCGAGCGTCTGATCAAATATGGTTACTTTTCTTTGGTCATCGTTGTCGCAGACGTAAATAGTTTTCCAGAAGTCTTCGCAGCTTGTTGGTGCAGTAATTTTCAATGTTGCACTGGATAATGCAAAAAGAGTTGCAAAAAGTACACACGAAACTGCAAAAAAAAAAAAAAAATTATTATCTTACATGTATTTTTCTTTACACTTGCTTACCAAATTTGGCCATTGCTGTTCTTGCGATCTAAAGTGGTGAGAGTTTTTACAAGTCTAGCCTTTTTATACAATTGTATAATATTAAAGAAAAGTGTGCCATTATTAAGATTGCGCTAAATAAGATTCTGCAAATATTTGGCTTTTGTTTTTGAGGGGAATTACACATTTCATTAATTTTCCCCAAAGGTCTTTTAAGGAAATAAAATATGCAAATATTTAATTTTGTTATTCCACAGAGACAGCTTGCAATTTAAATCCGGGGAATTTGATGTTGCAGAATTCTTAGAATTTAGTCTAATTTGTTTATTACTTTGTGTTTAAATGAATTCATTTTTTTACTGAGGTTAATTATTTTGCAACTAAAAATTGTTTAAAAGCAGCTCTTTTAAATATTTTTGTTTTGCATTAGAGTCATATGCAATAAAATATTATTCTCGTGAATTTTGTATAAATAATAAAAGAAGAATTAATATAGCGTTAATAACAATATCCAGGTTATTACATTTCCTTTTGTCAATATTTTTTGTTGACTGTAATCTCCAATCAGAATATTTGGAACGCAAAAATTATTCCAAAAAACTACTATTGTATTTGTAATATCTAGATCTTTAAATTTTCATTAACTATAATTTGATCCAAATTACAAACATTTTTAGCATCTTTATTTTCATTGTAATTTTTCTTATCTACAATAAACATTTTTCAGTTTTCAAATTTGCATAATAATATAAGGATATATTCAAATGAAATTTCAAAAATAAGAAATTTATATTAATAAAACTTTTTTTTAATGGTATGGCTAATTTTATTAATTGACAGAGAATAAGAATAATATTCAAGTTATAAATATTATGTAGTTGTAATTAATGGTTTTTGATTTATTAATTTTTTTCAAAAATGACATTTCGGCCATTCTAATATATGTAAGTTATTTAACGTTTTAATTTTTCGATTTTGGTTACGCTTTTATACAGTAAAAATTGAAAATAACGGCTCCCCAAAATGACAGAAATATTGGCCTTTCTTAGAAAATTGAGGCCATTTAATTTCTAGGCAGCTGGTCGTTAAAATAATTACCACTGCCACTAATTGTTTCATTAATTCACCATTTTGATTTTTTTTAAAGGCATTAATGATATCTTTGAAAATTTAACAATCATCAAAGGATCCAACATTGCTCCCCTAGCGTCTAAGCAAAAATAATTAACAATGGATCATGGTTTTAAAAGTTAAAGCTGTAAATGGAAGTTGGAATTTCTTTCCGTGGGCCCATTGATTGCTAATTTTATTTTATCGGTCCTTAAATTATTTTAATTTTAAGCTTGGTATTAAAAATTATGAAATTGGCACTGAATTCTGGATAGTTAAAATACTAGAATATTATTTATTTTTATTTAGAAGTTTAGAATACTATAAAGTTTTAACGAGTGTTTATAATCAATCACCATGTACTTCAATATCAAGAAGTATAATATAAATAAACTAAATAAACAGTAGTGTCAAGTATTGGTTACCTAGCTTATTTCTCGCTGAAAAATGAATAATTTCACATAAATTGTTTAAATCAATGCGATATACAAAAAACTTAACACTTTATTGTAATAATATAGGTACTTGTATACATTAACACATGGCGTAAATTAAACTTCATTTTCTCGTAATAACTTTTCTATTCAAAAATTTAACAACAATTTATATTTTAAATTTAGACATTATTTTTACCATAATAGAACATATTTATATAAAAAAATGAAGAATTTAATGCTTAATCAACGGGAAACTTTTCTTATTAGTGGTTTTCGCAATGCATGGAGAACAAGGGGACATATTATCGATATTACAAATAGATCCCGCAGGGCAAGTTGCAATAACGCTGTTGTAAATAACTTTGCTTAAATCATTCTTCAAGCAAGTCCAGTTTGGTAGTGGACATTTTTTCAAAATACACCTAAAAAGGATAAAAAGATATGAAAATTATGCGTACAAAATAAATTGTAATTTCAAAAACAACAGTTGTTTAAAAAGTTTCTCGAATATACGTACGGCGCACAACTTTCTTCATAATTCTTGTTGCACTCATGAAACTCTGGACATTCCCACTCATTACTGCCAATTTTCACTTTTTCGTCAGCCGTGCAGCTGAAAACATTTCCGCAAATATCTTTGATTTCAACACACCTGCAAATGAAATAATCATTAAAAATTATTTTACGTAAATTTGTAATGTTAGACATTGTAAAGCAAAAGCAACATTTTCGCTTTTTGTTTAGATTCTATTTTACTGGGTTGACATGCGGAACAAGTTCGATAGCGATAATTTTAAATTCATGTCTGCGCATGCGCAATAGACTAAATGATGTAACTTTCGGTTGCGAAATAGCGAACCTGTTATCTCTCTCTCATCAGAAAGAGCCCGCAATTAAAACTTGCTGCCGATTAGATAGCAAAGACTACTCCTATTCAATCTCCAAATCATCTTGCTTGTTGGTTTTCCTTGCAAACAATATTGTAAAAAAAAAATTGTTCCATTTAATCCAGACTTTCGGAGTAACTTATGATAAAGAAGTCATGTTTATAAAATTCTTACGGTTCGCAAGGTTCCTCGTAGAGTCCATTACAAATTTTATTGTCAGCACAGGTCAAGTTGACTCCGTAAACAAACACTGTTTGGGGATTGGTTTCACTGCAAGTCCAAACATCTTCCCATTGTTTGTCGCATAACTTGGGTAATGTTGGCGATGATCCAGTAGAACCTCCTGTGTTACCCCCGGTATTACCTCCAGTATTTCCTCCAGTGTTACCACCAGTATTACCTCCAGAATTGGCGGCAATACTCAAAGTAACTAAGCAAGCGAAACTAAAAAGAGCCAATAGTTTCACTAAAACAATGTTAGTTTAGCGATTGGTTGTTCATTTCGATAATCATAATGGTATTTACTTTTTGGGCAAACTTTTCTAATGCACCAGCGAAATTATGCCAGTAATACTTATTTCGCGAAATTTTCCTTTTATATGGTAACATAGGTCTTATCTTAATTGCCGCGGTACATTTTCTGGAAAGTAATTTGATTTACTTAGCAACTGAAGTGAAACATATCTGGAAATCACAATGAATATTTGCTTTTGAATGCCTCGGAGCACTTATGGGATTATGCAGGGTGGTCCATTATTTGAGCAAACTAAAATTGAGGCTAACTATTTAATTTTTTCTTCACCGACTTATACTTATTGAAGAATAATACAACTTAAAATTATATTCGGTTGTACAGGGTGTTCGATATAAAAGTTATCATATTCATTTTATACTTCTTAAAAAGTTCTTTCATGTGATATCTAACACTTGCGGGTGAAACTGAAGAATTCTTAAGGAGAAAATATTTTAGATGAAAATTTTGCAGTTACTGCCTGGTAAACGTACTAACAAATTTATGAAAATTGATGGCATAATAATTTTTTTTTTAAGTCTCGGTTTAATAATTGAAGTTTTTGTTTTTTTTTTCGAAAATTTTGCATTGCAATACAGGGAATTGCGTTACTTCTATTATCTTGTGCTTTTCAAATTGAACACCCTGTAACATCATTACTAACTTTAAATCTTCATTGAATACGGTTTCCAATGATACCCCATATGAGGGGTCTGTTGTTAATATTTTATTCTTAATTTGATTTCTAAATTGATACTGCACTAGCTAAAGACAATGCCTAATGAAATATTTGAAATTAAATTATAAAAGAACTCTTCACAGCAGAATTAATATGTGGGATTTCATTGGATAGCTTATTCAATGAAGATTTAAAATTGTAAACGATATACTGGGTGATCCATTTGAAAACAATCATATTGAAATAACGAGTTTCATGATCCCCCTGTATAATAGCGCAAAAATAAAAATAACTATTGTTGTTAAAATGAGAGCTATTGATATATTTTGTATTTAATTTTTTAATTTTCGTAATTTTTGCTATTGCGTTTAAAACAAACGATTAATAAAAATACGCAAGCATGATTGTAAAATTATATAAAAAATATATGATTCCTTTTATGAAAACATAACTTTGTACTATTTTTTTTATAGAACACCTTATACGGGTGGCCCAGGTTTTAGGGCCACCCCTGGAATTTCTTTGTTTACCACCCGATTTTTACTAAAATTAGTACACTTATATAAGACGATATTTCCGATTTATTGACATAAATTTCAATTTTGCATCACTTGCGGTTTCACCGGAAATGACCCCAACTTTTGATTTTTAAATGGCAACCCCCACTTTTTTCACTTTTTTGGATTCTAGAGACAATTCTCAGTTTAAAAATATGAGTTTCGTTAATTTTTAATTTTTGAAGTGTTCAAAAATTCAATTTTTAAATTTCATCCTAGATGGCCATGAATGGGTTTAAATTGTTCCCAGGCGCCCTAGACTGTGTGTAAAAATGACAGCATGTCTCTATTGACAATTTGAATAGAGTTATTAATGAAAATGTAGTAACAAAATGGTTTTTGGGTCATAAGTCATTTTTTTCAAATGGCGCCACTATGGGCCACCTGGACTTTTTTGTAGTACTTTTTTCAACGAGTCGATTGATACCGATTGTCTCTAGAATCCAAAAAAGTGAAAAAAACCCACTTTTTGCCATTTAAAAATCAAAAGTTGGGGTAATTTCCCGGTGAAACCGGAAGTGATGCAAAATTGAAATTTATGTCAATAAATCGGAAATATCGTCTTATATAAGTGTACCAATTTTTGTAAAAATCGGATAGTAAACAAAAAAATGCCAGGGGTGGCCCTAAAACCGGGGCCACGTATAACCAAAAATGATTTTGAATTGAAGTCTTCATCAATATGTATAGGTAAAGACGATATAGAAAAAATAAATTATATTGAATAGTTTGGGCTCAATCTTACTTTGCTCTACTAATGGACCACCTCGTGTATCACACTTAAATTTGAAATAAAACTATTTTTGTTAATGGAATTAATAATATTAAATCAGAAGATTTTTTATTGGAAAAAAATATCTTAAAAGAGCTGGGTCAAGTTTGTTTGTTAAACAGATTAGGAGAGTATCCAAAAAGGAAGACAGACATTTTCAAGTATTTGTTTATTAATTATTGTTAAACCTAAATGTATACAAACAGATTTAACAATAATGTTAAATTCGATTTCCAAATATGTAATCTAGTAACATGCCAAAACTAAATAAACGGAGATATAGAAGAATGTTAAATGTTAGTTGTTCCATATCTGCAAATTGTTGGATCTTTGGAACACGCATCTAGCCAAGTATTGCATTTGCGAATCTCGAAATCGAACAACATTGTTCCACGTTTCCTAACGCATCGGTAATAATATCCTGAATTTAACGGTCCGGGTCTGCAAGGTCTAATCTGACCAAACCCATCGTTACAATCTGGCTGAACTGAAAGTTTTACAAACTCCACAATTACCAATAAATAAATAATAAAAAAGCAAAAGTGCTTACTTGTCGGTGGATAAGTTGGTTTCACTGAAATAAATAATTGTTAATTATTCATTTAGTTAGAAATTAATTTTAAATTACCTGAGGAATTGTTTCGCCGCTCCATACAACTAAAAAAAAATCAGTTTAAGTAAAAAGCAGAGAGTTATAAACGTTACACTTACTAATCGCAATTAGTTGAATCTCTATTTGCATTGCATACTTTATTTTCTGCACATTGCGTTTCGAAACTGTTGGCAATGATTACTGTGTGGGGGTCGCTCGCTTTACAAGAATATCTAAAGGGTAAGTCAGGACAAATACATCTGAAATCATATCATTCAGATTATTATTTTTTGCATAAATAATTATAGAAAATAATTTACGGAGAACAATCCTTTTTGTAATTGGAATTGCAGTACGATGTTCCTGGACAAGAATAAGTCACTCCTGGTGCATCCGTAAACGACACGTTTTTCGGGTCAGCCGCGACACATTCGAACTTGCAATTATCCTTATTTAATTTTAAACAACTAGAAATAATAAGTTCTTATTTAGTAGCATTCGAAAAATATGGGATTGTCCTTTAGAATTATCAGGTAAGAATGTGCCTAAATCATTCAATATATTCTAATTTTATCTTTGCAGTAATATAAAGTCGATGGAGAAAACGATTTAAAATTATTTTGAATTATAAAATTATAATTCCTTCAAAAATAATAACCAAACTTATACAGTGTGGCCCATCAGTAGATCAAAGTGAGATTGTGTCCAAACTATTCAATATAATTATTTTTTTCTTCTATGACAAATACATATTGAAAAAGGCAATAATTTACAAATTTAAAATTATTTGAGATTACATAGGTTGTTCTCTATAAAAGTTATAAGACAAAGTTGTGTTTTTTTAAGGAATTATATACTTTTTATAATTTATATGTATTGTCCTTAAAATGTTCTTTCATTTGATATTTCAGACATATGGGTGAGACAAAATTATTCTTAAGAAAAAAATATTTTCTTCGAAAATTAAAAAAAAAATCATAGCTAAACGCAATAATACAATAAACTCCATAACAAAGTTACAAAAATTAAATACAAAGTAATTTTAATGGCTTTAATTTACATTATAACAGATATTTTTTCTAAAATTTTGCGTTGGTGTATAGGGGGAACGTAAAACGTAGAACCGTAATTATCTTAATTTTTTCAAATGGAAGAAATCGCCAGGCTTTCATTGTCTGGTCACAATTTTACTTGGACGTGCTAATGGACCACTCTCTATACTTACGGAATACAAATTCCTGCATTAATAGCAGTCTGATTGTTGTTGCACAATTCATCAGCAGCACAAGTTATGTTTACCCCATTAACAATGGCATTTTGGGGATGTTCTTTACTGCATTGGATACTACATATTTGTTTTGCTTGCGGTTTTAGGCCACTAACAACAAATACAAATTGCAAAACCACTAAAAAATCATTACTAGTTTAAACATTTTTTCAGAAATATTTTTTTACCAAAAATCAATAAACAAATTAGTCTGCAGGATAACATATTGTTAGTGAAATGAGGTTAAACAAAGTAGTTACTAAAATTATTAATTTTCTACATTTATTATGCATCTTATAGTGCAATGATAACATTTTATAAAAAATCGTTTGAGTTGTTTATTTTCATGACGGAAAAATGAGCTCAGTCGTCACAATATATTCTTATTTTACTCTGTTATATAAGCTGTTTTGTTTAAATTGGGATCAGATAAGATTTTGCAAAGCGCTTTTCCGAGAAATTGTTATCCAAGGAAAACCACAAGGAAAGTTTACTTTTGTTAGGATTAACTGTTATTACCTGGTTTGCCGCCTAATGTTTAATTATTCCTTGATCCTTAAAGCAATTAAAAGTAACAATTAATTAATCAATGTAAAAATATTATTAAAATTCCATAAGCAAATTTATTGCACATAAAATTGTATTATATTTGTAAAGCTTAATTTTTTCTTTCAGTTTCTGGTTAAATTTGCAATTATACAATTTTTAAAACAAAAATTATATGCAACTTAATTTATAAAATGTTATAAAAATGCGATTATTTTGCAATGGATAAATGTGCGGACAGTACCGAAAACTTTCTCTGCTGAACAAGAATAGTAATAAAAAACAAATACCATAAAGTACTTTGAGAAACTAGCTGTTACAGAGCGGCAATGTTAATGCCACTATTTCTATTCTAAACATATCGATGAGCTTTAAGCGCATTTTATCCATCGATCGAACCTTCAGGCGGCACTGCCTTTTACGAAGAAATTCTTTTTCCCGATTCCTTTTTCTCTAACTTTTTGCACCTACTACCGTAAGTCAACGCATTTTTTCATTTGCAATACGTACCTTAATGCATTTTTAATCGATTCAACAAAATACTATGAGTTATCTACTTACTTATAAGTAATAGTATTTATTTAATAAATTTTTATGTACATACTTTGCTTTGCAGAATATAATTTAAAATGTCAGATTGAAAATTAAATTAATACATTGTAACTTTGGTGATTTGGGTTTTATTTTAATAATATCAGACATTAATACTTTAATATTCAAGATTATAAAAGTGTATGGTTATAAAGGTTTAGCATTAACCGAAATGAGTCCCGGAGGAAAATTAAGACGACGGTATAAAAAAACAAAATTATATGCGAAATGCCAGAAAGAAATCGAGATCTACAATTATAATTAGGTGGTCAGAGGATTTATTTTACTTCGCCAGAAAGTAAAAGAGTGAGATAAAAGACTTGCCACTTATTTTTACCTTAAGACATATTTACAGGGTGTTTAAATTAAACAGAACTTTATTTTAATCACATGTAATAACGATTTCTGGTATGAACTGGTTTCCAACAATATCTTCAAATAAAAATACAACATAAAAGTGCATAAAAAATTACAACGTTTGAAAAACTAGATTGAATAAATTATACTCAACTAATTAGATTAATCTCAGGAAAAAAAGCAATGCCATAATATTGTGTTTTGAGCGTCAATCATCATATAAAAACAAATATGTTTTTTATTATAAAAAAAAAGAAAACAGTGATAGTGTCTTTTATTGCACTTTTATTGCCCACACTTTTAATGCATCCAATTATTTTTACTCTAATTGGGGCTCTGAATAATTTATAATTGACTTCTTCAATGCGTATACAAAACATAAACTTGTTTTTTTCGAAATTCACTCCGCAGCAATCACTCTGTCGATATTTTTACGTAGAAAGAAGGCACTCGAAACGGAAAAAAAGCACACTTGTCACAAAGACGTCCATCCAACTCGCGGACAGGTTAGCGAAACGATTTCGGCTTTAATTGGGGTGGTTCTTCGTAAACGCGCTAATAATCAGTAGGAGAAGAATTTTAATGCCTCGGAATCCGTGCACCTAATAAATCATCGAAAAATACGTGCTGTGAGAACTCTGAGCCACCGTAATGATTGTAGTTTTATATAGGTAAATCGATTCTTCATACTATGTATAGTTTACAGTTGAATCTTTGAATTTTTCTGTTCGAAGGACCACTCAATCCGTTTCGTTTACTGATAATTCAATTGATAGAACTTTCGGTCTAGGTTTTGTACGCAATTGTTCGAAAATTGCTGAATGCAAATCGCATTTACTGCAGATGTCGCTCAATTTAATTAAATAAAGACGCGCGACGATAGCGGACGTTTATTTTCTGCGCGTTCGAAAAGTAAATTATTAGCCATTAAAGCGTTACCATTATTGTCTACTTTTTGGCTATTTGATTCGAAATCGGTTTTGCATGCATTTCGAATAAAATACAGGGTGTCTAAAATGATTGATAATGTAGCTTAATTTGGAAATAGTGGAAATTGAGGATCGGTTAAATGGCCAATGACCAAGAGTTGCCGGATTTCACAATCTACTTATTTCTGTTCACAAAAACAAGATGTTTTCAATAGTTCCCAAATTATCCCGGAACATTGGAAATTTATTTAATTACTTTTAGAAAAACGGTTTGAAAATGGAGTAATAATTATGAATCTTATAATTTTAATGCTACATAACTTGCTTGATTTTAATATATAAGTTACGAGTTTTAAGTGAACACTAGCTGGCCTTAATAAATCAATGATTTTTTTTTAAATAAATTTAATAATATAAATTTTTTAATCATTATAAAATGTTCAAAAAATATAATGTTACTAAATTTTAAATAAAACAAATTAAAATATGTAAGGAATAATACAAAGAAGTAAAATACGGTCATTTTGAAACAGAATTCTTTGTAATTCTTTAAACTTTGATCGCCGAGTGCGGTGTGTCATTATTTAAGAAGATAGGTCACAATTCCCCGGATTACATAATTAAATTATTTTAAGTTTTATTAATAATAATTACTAAAGATGATCATATGTTCAATTTTTAACTTATAAATCTAGAAGGGTATGTTGGAAAATGAAGATGCTATTTCAATATAGCACTTTTTTTTCTATCTGAAACCTTTATCATATAATAAGTTAGAAAGAAATACAATTTTCAAAATTTTATAGGATAATCCGAGACACAAGGAAGACATATCGTTTTTGAGAACGATACCTTGAGCGGGCAACTCCACATACATTGACAATATTAATAAAGGTATCAATACCAATCTATTAGACACCCTGTACACTACACGTAGAGCAAAAAGACGCACGGAGTTGATCATTGATAAACGAGCGACTTTTTCGATTTTCGTTAACGTTCCTTCAGTGGAGACTTAAATGCAATGTAACTGTAAAATTTGCCAACACTAAAAATCAGTTTTATGTGTGTGCTCTTGCTATAGCGATCAAATTAATTATCGCTTTCGTTTTAATTCTCATTATCGGGATTCGTTTTTGTGACATTTGAGGATTATTTTCTTTATACTTTTTAAGTGGATTAATGATCACAAAGAGAATATTCGATTAATTTTTTTAATTATCAATACTCTTCGATCTTTCAGAATAATTGTAAAATCTGATTTCTATCGAAAAAACAGAAATTTCTCCAAATTCGAAGCGCATTTTTTCCTATGAATAACCATAAATTTTAATTGATAATAATTAATTTTTATTGCTGGAACGTTTAATTTTCCAACGCTTTGAGGATGGAAAAAAATTCCGAAATATTTGTGTTCTATGCGCACACATTTCACAAATTTATTTATATTTTTCGTGTAAAAACCAATAAATCCACATCCAATTTTATGAACAAACATAAATAAGAACGCACTTCGACATTCGAAGCGTTCCTAGCGTGAAAAAAAAATCGTTGATTTATTTGGCTACCGTTGGAAAAATCGTTATTCAAATCGAACATTGAGGGAATTTTTCTTCGAATTTCTAATGGAATGCTTTTTGAATAAATTACTATTCGGTATTTAATAGCAATCAATAAGTATCGAACGACAAGAGCCACCGAAAAGAAGAACTGACGACTAATGTATTTTTTTCCGCCGATATTTTTCAACCTGTTCGCGTCATTTGCATAGAAATTATTCATTAAGAGCTGTAATCGCTCTATTTCGTTCAAGTGGATCTTAATTACCGCGTTGAAATTTATGTATTGACAAATGTTTTTATTGATTAGACTGTCGAAGATTTTTTTCTTCTACTACTGATTGTTTTACTATTTGGCTATTAATTAAGAAGACGTCGCCAGAGATATATTAAAACCTATTCCGTTTATTAATGTTTATTTAAGCAGAACTTTAATTATTGTTTCTGTTTTTTCTCAAACGGTTAATTTGTAGCTAATTTTTTTTTTTTTGGTTGGCCTTATAAAATATAAATTAATCAAAATTTAATTTATTTGAATTTTCTATTAAGGATTTTTAATTATAATACCCAATTTGCAAATGACGGTGGAAATGATTTATGTGATTTTGATGTTTGTGTTGAACAAACCAGAGGAATTTGTTATTCCAAAAATTCAGAGCAAAGAGGGAAGACAAATTGTTGGGAAAAATGTTTGATTTATGCAAAGCAAAAATTTCAAAAAAAAGTTTTGTATAAAGAAAGCCGTTTGGAATTTGTTTGAGTTTATGATAATTACTTTCCATTCTACCTTTCCTTAACAAATTTCGCTGACCGCTGGATCATTTATCAACGATAAAAACAATTACAACGTACATCAATAAGGATAAGAACAATACTTTAGAGGCTATCGAAGCAATAAAGGACGTCCAAAGAATGGTAAACTTCAGCTAGAAGTGATGGTTTTTTGCTTTCGCGAAATGCGTTTTCCATTCGATTTTCATATAAACGGCGCACTCGATCGACGATTAAGATTTATTTAATTATTGTCTTTCAATCTATCTATGCTTGTTTATGCCCTTGCGTTGCATACTCCACAAATTCCAGTCTACAGATAAATTCTTTCGATTACTCTTTATAGAATTTTTAAATCCATTGCTTTAAGTATCCGTGCAATGTTATAATTCTTCATTGACTTTTTTGCAATTAGTTAATTGTAAATTTGTTAAAGAGATAATAAAAGTTTAATGTCCACGTAAAAACTTTTTGTATGCAGGTAAATTTGTAAAAGCGATTAGATCCGAATACGATCAAGATTTATTAGTGTTGCGGGTAATTAAAAACACGCGACTCACGTAATCGGACGCATGACATTCGAGCCTACGGAGGCTCTGCTCTCTTGCTTAATCTCGCTGCGCGAATGCAAATCGACGGAATACAGATGAAAACCGAAAAGTCTCTAGTCTCTTGTGCGCGCATTTCTAATTAAAATTCTGCGTGTGTCCTCTACTGCAGTCCTGCAGACCTTCTAATTGCATAAATATGCATACGATTATTATATGCAAGTAATTAAATATTCTTCTGCGTTTACTTTTCCGCCGCCAAAACACTCATTTTGCTTTTTCATCTTCTTTTCCACTTGTATATTTATTTACCTTTTTTTTGTGATGAAAGTTTAGAACGTCCGCATAATGTTTAGAGGAAATTCCAGTTTGCGTTTTTGTTTTAAATAGCTGTAGAATTTCGCCGCGGAATTTAAAGTGGATAATTAATTATTAATTTTATTGATTTTAATTATGTATTTTTCAATAACTAAATATTTTTTTATTTATTTTGTTAAACAGTGTTTTTTTAATATTTTTCTTAAAAAATATTTTTCAAAATAAAAAAATTAAAAAGAATTGTGTAAATAAATTTGAATATAAATAAAACGGCATTTTAGTGAAGCTGAGGTTATTAAACGACCTTCGCACCATTTCCTGTTGTCTCTTTTAATGCACTTATTTTCTTGGAGTAGATATTTCCGTTTCGATTGCATCTACTTATACCTCTTCTGCATACTCACACAGTACACTTGCATTTCAAAGGAAAGCTGTTGTTAGAGGTAATTAGAATGAAAATGCGAAAAAGAGAGCCCCTCTCCATGAAGACATCGCGTCTCGGCAAAGACACGGTGCGGCCTCCCAAGGCTCCTCCGAAGCTCTCCAACAAGAAGTAAGCAAAGTAAGAAGTGAAGAAGAGCCGGGCTAGCTATAATATAGCGACGAAGGTAGGAATACCTCTTGTCGTACAAAGTTGTTGCACGCACCATTCCTTCGGTAGCATCACAACCTGCAACACAACACATTAATGTTGTTCGCGTGCTTCGAGTGCTTTACTTGTCGAGTCCCAGTGATCGTTGTCTTCTTCGGCCCGAGAATGGACTTGTACGCCGATAATGAGTTTCAGCAGTTTCTCAAAATTTGATCGCCCTGCGTGACTCACTCATGATGTCTCGTTCCTATTGACAATTTTTTTTTGCAATTGCCATTAACAATTTTGCCGGTGCTGATGTTGTGGGTGTTTTTGCAATTATGAACTTATAGTTATTTTTTCGATCTGTAATGATTTTTTGTTCTTGTAAGGTAAGATTTATTCGATTAATCCAAATTTACTACTAGCTTCTAAATATTTTTGTTTCAAATTTGGGAGGAATTTCTAACAATTTTAAATATTATTTTTATTAATAATTTCATGTAGATGTTAATTTATTTATTTTTTAATAATATTTTTTGTCGCTTATACGCTTAAATCTTTTTTAAAAAGTCCGTTTTTGGCGAAATATATGGTGAAATAATAATTCTTTTCCTCGAAGTAATAAAAAATTGCCAAAATGTGGCCAATTTTCCACTTAAATACTTGGAAAATATATTATGGAAAAGGGTTTAATTCAATAAAAACAGAGTAAAATATTTATATATTTTGATTTCATTTTGATTTGAAATTTCTCATGAAAACATTATTGTTAATCTATAAAACGTTTCAAAAACTTCATTTAAAAAACTCCACTTATAGTAAATGAAACGAAAAGAAAATAAGACAAATTTACACAATTTAAGAAAAATGTCATTTCGAACATTTTTAGTATTAGAAATGTTTAGTTTTTGATTTAATTCAATTATTTGAGATTAAAATACTTTTTACGCAATTTTATCTTTATTGAAATAACTGCTAATCTTCGATGAACTGAAAAAATACTTCACTTTAATAAAAACAACTGTTAATTAATTATTTTATAAGAGGTTAAATTGTTTGAATTATTAGAAATGTATTTATTAATTGTTTTCTAATTTTTGTGTGTTTTAAATGTTGAAGAAAAATAATGTAAATCTTAATAATTGTTGAAAAAATATTAATTTTATTTGCCATAGAAAATAATAATATTTGTTTCTCTAAAACAAGGAAAAATATTATTGAAAATTTATAACTTGTCTACTTAAATTCTATGAAAATTAAGTAATAAAAAATAGCTCCAATAATGGAAATATTTCAATGTTCATTTTATATATATTTTTTATGTCCAATTAATGTTGGAAGAAATTTAATTTTGAATTTATTGCAGAGAAAAATTTTTATGTAGTGATTCCAAATTTTTACTGAGAAGAAAAAAGTTTTTCATTGATTACAAAAGTTGTTCCTTTTCCATTAAAAAAAATGCTACTTAAATAATCCAAAACGTAAGTGAGAAAAAAATTGCACAATTATAAAAAAAAATTATTATAAATATTTTTAGATTTCAAATGTTAATATTTTTTAAATTTTTTGTGGAAAAAAGTATTTTTTGAATGCAATTTTATTTTTGTTACAATAACTAATAAATTTGTAAGAATATGAAAAATATAACTCCATTTTAATTAAAAAAAAGCTTTGTTCATTAATTAAATCTGAAAATTAAATAAATTTAATACTTACTTAATCAGAAAGAAAGCTCCCCGATAAAAAAAGGCAAATTGAAGAAAATCTTCTTAAAGAAGAATTTTTTGCGAAGAACCTTTGGCAGCATACGTATCGACTAGACCTCTGATTGACTTGTAAACCCCACGCGAAAAGCATTAATCCAAGAAGAGCGACCGAGGAGGCCGTAAAACGACTCAGGATATGATAATAAAACGATTCTTATTGCGTGCGCCTGGCCAGTGTCGCATATTATAAGTGTTTTACTCATTAATATCGCAAAAATTTATTACATCTTACACACAACTTAATACTCGCACATATGTATATTACCAAGAGATCTCTTTATAAGGAAGAAATTTTGCAAAACTAATTTAAAATAACAATAATTTATGCAAAACGGTATTTGTATACTCTGCTTCATTCATTTTTTCCTATATAAGACATTAAATGTTTCGCTTTTTTTGCTCGGTACAATTAAAACCCGTGTTTAACCAGAAAGTTAAAAAAGTGGTTTAATAAAAGCGTACGGCCAAACAATATATTGTAGATGAATGTGTATTCATGTCAAAAAAGAAAGCAGTAAAGTGTTAAACGCATCAAAGAAAGTTTAATCTGATATGCGCTGGTCATTAGTTTCAAATAACAACTCATTTTTCACTGAATCGAAATTTGTATTGAGATATATGGATTCGCCAAAATTGCCTGCATTACATGATTTCTCCTTTTTTTCTCTCTTCGTGTTTGGTTTGTGTGGACAAACAGTTTAGGATAATTGCGCTGGTTTTTGGAAACGATTCGTGACTAACTTTAAGCAAGGTACATTCATTCAAATTAAGGATTGCTTCATCATTTATTTTCATTTAGTTTTTAAATTAAGTTTTTGTTGGTTTTAAGTCATTTTAAATTTAATTACTGTTAACGGAAAATTTATCAGCAACAGGTTGAATGTAAAAATTAAGTAAAATTAAGCAATTAAATTGAGTTTTTGATAAAATTATCAAACGCAATTACACGAAACTATTTGAAATGTAAATAATTTAAAGTTACAGTAAAATTGAAGCTAATCGGCAACACTCTAAAAGACGCACAATCTTTTTCATGAATTCGTTGAGAATTTAATTGCAAAGAGAAAGATCATTATTCGAATGAAATTGATGTGTTGATCCACTGGGACTGATTACTATGCGTACATAAACCAACAAGTGGACTCTCCAACTAATTGTTAATAAATGCGTAATAAAAAAGAGTCGTAAAGAGGTAAATCGAATTTTACGGTTTCGAAATTTCTGCTGGAATTTCATTAATCTCCACCGATCGATCCTAATTAATAATACCAAAATTTTATTGCGCCTTCGATTTGCATATTACTTTAAAAACACATCTCAATATTCGCGAGACGTTGATAGAATTGTTAATAATCTTTTATTATTTCATTTCATTCGCTTAAGAGGCGAGACGCGCCAAATTGGCTCTCGTAATTATTAATAAATAATCTCTCGGCGCGTCAATTTGCGTAAAAGCACTCTCGTTCATCTTTGCTCTTTCTTTCGCAAGATCTGTTCTTGTGCGTCAATTCTTCTGTTATACTGCGCTGTTACGCGACCGTACAAAGTTTAAAAAACTGCGTTTCTTCAGTTCTCACCGTTTAAAAGCTGCTTAGACATTATTCGCTGTGGAAATTTTATTAAATAACTACTATATCTTAATACAACGATACATAGAATGCACTTAAATATTTTATATAGATATATCGTGTATGGTAAAGAGAGGGAAAATATTAACAATAATAATATCTATACATGTAATTGCTTACGATAATAATGGTTTATTAGTGTTCGGAAGTGAAATTTTTCGCACGATGCACAATAAGAATGAATATGTAAAAACAATCTCTTACGTATTACTTATTGTGATTAATAAGTTGGTTTCACGCAAAGAAAATATTCACACATAGTTTTTTATACTTGGTGGTGGAAAGAAAAAGACAAAAATTGTTTTTTAAACGAAAATTAATTGGCTAAACTAAATTATTTTAATGCTATAAGAAGATTATTTATAGCTTATGACAAAATTAGGTTCCAATTTTGTAAATTTTTATAAAAATGATTTCCTTGCATTGTTTATTTTTTTGAAGATGTTATTTTTTTAATTACAATTTTTGTATGAATATCTATATTCAGATTTATAGAGTCAACGAAAAGTTTTGAAACGCTCCTCTATAGATCTGAATAAAAAGTTATTTATACAAAAATTGTAATTAAAATCCTCGTATCTTTATTTATCCGGAGAGAACTCAAAATCAAATGTACAGGGTGATTATGAAAGTTATGATTAACTGAACATAGTTTAAATGGAACATCCTAATTTTTAATCCAAAATTATTTTTTAAATTAATTTTTAGTCTGAATTAAGGATATCACAATGTCTCAAAATTTTACAATTTTCGAAATATTGATAAATAAAAGCAACACTTTTAATATACATAGATTACCAGTAATGATCTTGAAATTTTGCTTTTTTGCATAATATAGATCCCCATAAGACTCTAAAATTGTTTAAAAGTTATTAAAAACTGATTTTTTATACTCCTTAAAAAGCTCATTCAATTGACAGCATTATGGGAGAGACCAAAGAGTTGGCAAAAAACTATTTTATGTGAAAATTTATCAGTTTTAAATCCCGCTAAGAACCCGATTTGAATTTGAAAAAAATGCTTGGCAATTTGAAAGGTTTACATTTCAATATTTTTGATTTTTTTTAATTTTGCACTGTTGTACAGGGCATTGCCTTCATTGTTTTATTTTATTCAATTGTGACACCCTGTGTATCATTGCGAATTTTGAATCTATATTAAGTTAGCTTTTTCCCTTTCGAACCATTAAATTATTATTTTTGGTTTGTTGGCAATGTCTTATGGCAATCTTAACAAAGAAGACAGTATTTTTTTTCATGAAATATTGAAGACAATATAGTCTAAGTAAAACCTTTTGTATAAAAATGTATTTTTTAATGTAAAATTAAATTTAAGGTTTTATACCGCACGATAATTTCAGAAAAAAATGAAGTCATAGCTTTAAAAAAGAAAAAGAACGAGATAATAAGTTGGGGGAAAATAAACCTAATGCAAATTATTCCGAAAAATCAGTATTCATTTGATGCTAATCCGATCTTTGCATTTTGTTTCAGAGAGCAAAATTAATATGGAAATTCAATTTTCAACATTCGGAGCCGACGATCTTTAATCAAGGTAAGCCGTAAAACATTTATTTCATTGCACAAATTGCATAAAACAATTTCATGCAAATATTCATCCTCTTATAAGCATGTACCTGCTGCATTTATCATAAAATTGCAATAGATACTACCGAAGAGATAAACTAAAGACTCGATAAATAATTAAAGATGCAAGAATTTATTTATTTGCGTTATTATTAATCGATATAAATCTTGTATTTCGCTTTACACGACGATAATAACCTGATCAATTAATGCCTAGAGCCTTGCACTTCACTTTGACATTATTTATTTCTCATTTCAATATCTCTGGGTGAATTTGCGTATATTTAATCGAATGCTCGCTGCTCACTTGTATTGAAAAATTACGCAACATTTCCTTTGCATGCACACTGTTTCATGATTTACATTTGTTGAGTATTTTAACGAATTTACCTGACGACAAAATATGAGAGTAATATGTGTTGAGAATAGTTTTTATTCATTGCTCTTTAGATATAGTATACTTTTTGTCTTCTTAGAGTGTACATAACATGAGCAATTAAACAATAAGAACAAAGAAACAATTGCTCTTTTAAAATTATATAACAATTACTTCATAATTTGTTACATTTTTTTTTCTCGGTTATTGTTGATAATATATGTTACAAGAAGTAACAATTATTCGTATTTTTTAAGGATTTTATTTTACAAAATAGATTTTTTTTATCATGTTATTACAAAAAAAGCTATTTCAATTTACTAAGATGCAAGGTCAGCAAAAAAAGTTATACAACGGTGTCAGAAGTAATATTAGAATGATTTTAATAATTTAACTTCTACGCTTCTGCTTTAAAACTTCAAAAATATAAAATAAAATGTTTTAATTGTATAATAAATTTCAAATTATAATATGCCAGTAAAATAAAATATTCAGAAGAAAACTGGATTAGCGTTATGACATTCGTGTAATTCGGATGTTATTTATAGGACACGTCAACTAATTAGATGTAATCTTATAATCTGATTTTTGGCACCATTAATTACTTCTTTAACTGTCTTAATAAAAACATCAATTTGTCTAATTCTTTTTAAAAGTGGACATAATTTTTTCACCAAAACAATAATCTTAAATATGCCCTTTTTTAATTTTAGATAATTTAAATATGGTAATAAATAAAAAATACAAATTAAGGTATTTGGAAAAATTCAAACGGCAAACTATAAAAGAAAAAAAAAACTATTAACATTTGTTAAAAACTCCGCCGATTTAAAAATATTTCTAATGTGAAAATTATTAATTAAGCATAAGGAAAAGCAGTAAAAGAATAAATTATATATTCAAATGTACATGAATAATTAACTTACGGATTTGTACCACACTCTTCTTTTTAACAATCAACCTTTTAACCAATACGTTGGAGATTAACATTCTTTCCGTTGATTTAACAAAATGTTTCTCTCGTTAGATCTTTACTGTTTAATTTTTCTTATTTTCATAATATTATTCATAAATCTGTGTGGTTTTTAATGAACAAAGCCGATTTTGGATAAATTTTTTTCATAATTTAATGCCATTACAGTCAAATTTCTGGCTAAATTAAAAGACAAATTCTGAAATAAAGACATAGATTGATAACCACACATTTTGCGTAAATTCTTTTAAATTTAACGTCGTCATTATGAATTTTTTTTCCAGAATTACGTCTTTTTAAAATAAATTATTGAAAATAAAAAATTACTGGTTGGCAAGCTTAAAAAGATAAAAAACAAAATCAAATCATCAACGCATAAAAAGAATGAAAGAAAAAAAGTTAAGAATCAGAATCCATGGTCGGACGGACGTTCAAGGGGAATAACTCTCAGCACCGTTAGCTCTTTACCATTTTTTTCATTGTTATTATTATTAATTCATTATTAAGGCTGTATGTGTAACAACTGGCTGCTCGTTGTTATTAAAAACCAGTAGTATATACCTCTAATAATAATACCAACATCGCAATGTGCAGATTAGCAGAACAGAAAATTCTATTAAATTCACTCGCATAAAGTGAACATACAGTACAGGGCGTTCTTAAAAAAAAATAGTTTAGAACTGATGGTTTTACAGAAAAAAAAACTATTTTCAAAAATGATTTAAAATTTCTCTAAAGTAATCTACTAATTAAGTGAATAATCGCATAGAAAGTAACTTTTTCTTGAGATTTCTTTAAAATGTTTAAAATTTTTCCATTACTTTTACTTCTTTTTTTATACAGAAAATAGCAAAAAAATCAGATTTTCTAAATAAATTATTGTAAAAAAAAAGATAAACCTTTGGCACACATTTACAAAATTGAAAAAAAAATGTTAACAAGTTGACCACAACAGGTGATTTACTGACAGCCGTAAAGAATCACTCATTCCAATTAACGAGTAATTAAAAGTCATATAGAGAACACAAGCGTATCGTAAATCGTCGTAAATCAAAGCCGAAAAATATTCGAATATATCTGTGAAATCAAAAAATTCACCGTTTCTCAGCTGGGATTAACCGTATTCGCAGCAGATTTACAACAAATACTCAAACATTAATCATACAAAACTAGAAACTCGACGAGAAAAAAGCTAAATATCCTGTTAATTAAGCACATTAAGCGGTGGCTTATGAAAATGTCCAAGAAGTTAAATGAAGAAAAGAAATATACAGAGAAAAAAATACAGATGCGAAGCTCACGCTGCAAAGATGTCCAAATTTACATATTTGCAGCATTAATTCAGCGAAAGGTGATTAAAATTCATTGGCGCTCATTAAATATGTTCGAATAAAAATATTCTTCGCATTTATTTAGTTGTCTTTTTTCGTGGATTTTATTTATTTAATTGTATTATGGAAAATATTTGCGGCTTTTTTACAAATTTTATTGCTTGTTTTATTTCTCACAAACATCAATATCTTAGATTTTGGCATAGAAATTAATAACTTTGTTATTTAAAAAAAAAATAACCTTATCTTATGGCAACAAAAATAAAAATCATAGAAATAGAACAAAGAATATAAAAAAAGTCCTTAGAGGAATCTAAACACTTGCATCCTGTTAAACGACACGTTAATTATTAATTATACTGCATAATTACAATAATAACTCAATTGACTGATGTTTAGTTTGTTATATGTCAATACAGATATGCAGGAACAGTTATCTGGTGGTGTTACAACAATAAAAAAAAGACAGTGCTAAGGATGAAAGTGATGCGATCGTTAATTAACCCCTCTGTTTATAATACTTAATAAGTTTTAATTGGGACCACTAATTTAATAAGCTCAGACAATGCGGTTTTTGCATTAATTAGCAGTAATAATGATTTATATGCGTTGGGAAGCGAGAGAAAACAATTGCATATTAATGAACTAATAAGAATAATGATTGTAAGAGTGAATGCGTTATGTGAAAAGCGAATTTATTTCATTTTTTATACTTGAAATTTTTTTGCTTAATAAAACGCATTAATAAAAATAATTTAAAGAACGTAATTTTATTCATTAATGAACTTTTTTAATTTCATTTATACATATGATGACGATTATATCGAATATAATTTAATTTTTCGAATGTTTTAATAAAGGTTTGCGCTTTCGGACGCTGGAATCTTTTGCAAAATACACCGAAAGAAGTGTCCGCTTTAAACAAATAGCTATAAAGTTGGTTTTTAATTGGGCATGTGTTGGCACGCGCAAAGGCCACCCAAATGCAAATTAATTTGTTAAAATATGCTAATTGTCTTCGGGTTTTTGCAAAAATAAAACAATATTCTCATTGGATTTTCTGTATTTTTCGCTTTATTTGTAGTTGTAAATTATTTTTCCCAAAACGTTTTTGGATTCTGATGAAAGGTATATAAATTTTATTACCTTTTTATTGTTTTTTTGCATCGCATTACTTAGAGAAAAATAAATCAAAGAATTTTAATTAATAATAAATTCTTATTGATTATGTAGTTTTGTTAAAAAAAAAATTAAAATTAAAAACGCTTGTTGTACTTAACAAAACAATGCAAACAATTTAAAAGCTTAAAGCGCAACCATTAATTAACTAATTACCGCGACTAACAGTACAATAATAGAACTTAAATAAACCATCATAATTAGAATGGACAGGAAAAAGCTTCTAGAGAAACTCTTTTTCCAATTTCCGCTAAATATAAAAAATAATTAAACACAAATCAACACTTGACGCATTCATTAAGACAAAACCAACACTATTAACTTTTTAATACATTTTTTTTTCTTTTATCGAATAACTATCTTCCCCAAAAGGAAGTAGTTAATAGGTGACTAAGGAAACAAATAATTATCGATTAGGCAAGGTAAACAGGTAAAACAGGTAAACAGGAATCGAGCGAAAAGTATGCTTCTACAAATGCGCCAGAGTTAAAAGGTGATATGAAAATCCGATAAATTTCGTGAAAGCAGTATTCGCGCACAGAGTGAAGATATTGGTAGCTTTTGGCCTCAAACGAAGAATGACCGTAAATATGTACTTTTGCCAATGAGTGCGCATATGGGGACAACTAAACAAATTAATAAATCCTCGGCGGAGAAAGAATGACCAAGAGATAAGCTTCAAACTATGAACGGTTACTCTTTCGTGAAGTATATGGGCAGCGAAAGACCATATTGCAAGTGTGAGACTCTAGGAATAGTTGACGACGCAACAGTAGTCCGATTTGCAATAAATATAATTGTTTAAAAATGTTACTGCAGTTTACTGTTTGGTTTACTGTTGTTTTTTGCTGTACTTATGCAAATTTTCTTAATTTTCGGTCAGTTTTTATCGGCTTGTTGTAATTGGCTGTGGCCGCAACCAATATTTCAACGTCGAAAAGTTTATTATCGGTTTTTTACAGGCCATAAATGCACTTCGGCACCCGTTCGCTACAACAATTTTTTGCCAGATCGTTAATGCCAAATATCGAAATATTTTAATTTATAATTTTCCATACAGTGAGAAGTTTGCAATTTCTAAATAATTCTTTTGATTAAATTAAAGATTTAGTTCTACGAACTAAACGCTAAACTGATTTTTTTTAACATTTACTTGAAAAACAGTAAAAACAAGTGCTAAAAAATAATTGAAAATGAAATTTTCTTTTTGTTTTATATTAAAATATAAGCTCTCTGTATATTTGCATAATAAAGCCATGCTTCAAGTGGCAATTAATTCAGTTATTGGCAATATCGTAAAAAATGCTACTTAAAGGAATATTTCTTGTAATAAAACAGGAAATTCGGGGAATTTTTAAATACACTATAGGCATTACTTAATCAGTACATGAGTTAATTAAACTTTTACCACGAATAATTAAAGTCACGTTTTCGTGTGTGTCTCGTTTTTCCATATCCCAAAGTCATCATCAGTTCTACCGAATATACTAACACTGTCTGAAAATGATCGATTTAATATTTAATATGAACATTTAATTAGTTTTATCCATCAAAAAAAAAAAAATGAAACAGTGAGATGTATTCAAAAGTGCCAAATAAAATGACATCGAAAACATCTTAAGCTGTTTAATTGCTTGTTAACACAATATTTCAAAACGTATATCTACTTGTCTATTAATTTATTTACATTTTTTAGAGCGTTGTAAGCTCTTTAAAATTTTTGTAATACGGTTTAATTTATTACTATTCTGATACGGGTTTTGCTCTTAATCTGCTGTGCATTTCATAAATATCATTTACTTGCAAAAAAAAGTAATCGATTATAGTTTTAACTTTTGGGCTACAAAGGTAAATTGAAAAAAAATATTCAATTTATTTTCATTTAAGTACAAAAAATGTAATTAAAAGAACCATTACAATTTTGAAAAATTTTAGTATAATTGTCTCTCGAAGAATTCGGTGGCACAAGACGAAAGTCTTTTCGCCTGTGGTTCCTTCAACGTGCACACGCGGGCTTTCATAATCGTCGCTAATTAAACTAATTTCGTTTGTTTGTCCGTCAGAATTTCCGAAAAGCGATACTGCGTGAGAGATTAAAATTGTTCTGTGTCCGCAAATTACCGGTTCGCTATATCAACCCCTTTATCGTCTTTCGCATACGTTCTTTACGGTCGCTAAAAGCATTACTCTTTTTCGTTAATGACTCCATCACTTTTTCCAGCAACGCAATATTATTGCTTATAATAATAATCCTGCACTTATTAACAACAGTTATTATCGACGGCATTATTGCTTAATAAAATCTGTATTGTTTTTCGCAAAAGCCAATATCAATAATTAGTGGCATGTGGGAAGACCATTAAAAATTTATCCCTATAATTAATATTACTTGCCATCATTTATTATATTTTGTGTTAATAAACCAAATTAAAAAATATCTCGTATAATATTTGTTCACTATTTTTTGTAAAATTTATTGATTTGCTTTTTAGAATATTAATATTTATGAATGCATACTCTCTGTTGTTTTTATTTACGACCGTTTGTTATAAAATTTAATAAATTTTGTGTGCGACCAATGCAAATATAATGCTAAATAATGGGAAATTTTCAGATGCGAGCTACTTTTTCCTTAATTGGCACTTTTACTTTCTCATCTCATGTGGCCGTTGTACAAAAATAGGCAAATAAGATTGGCTGTGACATGAAAGACATGAAAACTCTTTACTAACACTATAAGCAGTCTTCTCTTTGAACTGAAGAGAGAGTTTTTCCACAATAATGCGGCATCATAATGAATCGATTCGGCTTTTCCAATTAATTGTGGAGTCTGTAATTAAGTGCATTTGTTGTTCGTCGAAAACTATGTGAGATTTATGTGTCGACAAGAGAGTATACTGAAGAGCACTGAAGATTATAATTTATCAGCAATTAATGATTAAGCAAGACAAAAATCAAATAGCAGTTTTTAAGTTTTGTGAAATATCCTTTTACTCAAAGTAATAGCTTTTTAAAAAAAAATAGTAAGAACAAACATCATCAGCAGTTGCACAAAGCGTCGAGTCTAAGTGGTAAATACGTTTTTTATGTTTCTTGTTCTTTTTTATTGCTTTGCGGTTTTTTGTGTGCGCATTGTTTTACGTTGTCAGATCTAACGAGTTTCTTGTTGAGATTAAACGGTTATTAAGATTATACATAATTGGGTAATAACAATAATTAAGGTTGCATGAATGGAACATATTTTATAGTCAGTTCCGTTTACGCATTTCTTCTTCTTTTCCCTAATTTTCGATTTCTTGCTCGTTGCTTTTGCTCTGCCATTGGGAAAAATGAATAAAAACATAAATTTATTTTCATCTTGTAAAAAGTTTTTTTTAGTATAAATAAAGGTTTAAAAATATTAGTCATTGCAAAAATTAATCATTTGTAAATTTTTAATTAAAATTTACTAATTTAATAAGAAAAAAAAAAATTAACACAGCTATGTGGAGATTTACGATGACATTTGTATATATTTTTAAATGAATCATTGACGAGCTTTAACCAATTTAAATTCGTTTATGAATAATTTATATGAATTTATGTGCGGCAATTATTTTATGATTCCTATAAAACTCATGTAAAGATGCAGAAAATATAAATTCCATCTCAAATAATCAAAAATTTAAATAATTGCGCAAAAAAATAAAGCTTCTCACTTTTGCAAACTTTACGCTTGCAAAAAACTTATTTTCAAAAAAAAATATAAAACCAATTTGTATTATAATTTGTAGTTGCAAAAAATTATAATTTGCAATTCACATGCAATAACAAATTTCTATAAGGAAAAAATATAATTTATTGAAATCTAAAAAAAAAAACAATGTTTTGTAATTTATGTTAAAAGCGGCAATATATTTTTGCAAATCGTCGATTTTTCTGCGGATTTCCAAAGCGAAAGCCCGAAGAGGAAAAAGCGGCGCGATAAGTCAAATAAAGTTAAGGACATAAATCGCGAGGTGGTTTTGATTTAAAGCAACGCAGATATAAATTACAGTGAATGAGCTGCATGTCATTTGCGGAGATTACAGTTTGCAACATTTCTCTTCTTCTGCGACTCTGTAGGCAACGAGTATGCTAATAATATATTTGTCTACTCGTAGGTTTACACACAGGATACACTCACATTGTATATGAATGCACATAATCGTTTATAAAACACTTGCCTGACGCCTGGAGAAATTAACTAAAATCTATTATTGGCCATTATCAGGCGAAACGTTAATCAAAAATACAACGTTGGGAATATAGCTTTCCACTAAAAATCGAATATAACCAGTTACTGTGCAACTCCTATAATTATTAACATTTTTGTACCAATAAGTGAAAATACAGGGTTTCTATAATCCATCGGAGGATTCCTAAGCTAATGAATATAATTAATTTTTCCGCCAGAATTCTATTAAAAAGTAATTAATTTTTTTTAAATTTACTAAAACATATGTTACTATTTTTGTGTGTTAATTTTTCTAAATTATAAATTATCGATGATTATTGATTTGAAATTAAATTTTACTATCTAAATTAAAAAAAAATTTAAACTCCGTTGTTAAAGTATATGTTTTTTAATATTTTTTTTATAAATATTTTTTTAAATAAGACGTTTGAATGTTACGAGTATTAACAATTATTATTTTATCAGGATTATTAGGTTATCTTTCGCTTATTTATTTGCCAACCATTTAAATTGTGTGTCACATCCGATTATACCATAAATGATAGTTTTGATTTTTTAATGGCAATCCATATAGTTATTTTTTTGCTTTAGTTCATTTTTTGTCTAAAAACTCGTTTTTCGTTAATTGCAATCTTATCTTTTAATATAAAATAATTTATTTTTGGTAATTTTTCAACTAGAAGACTTTGAATCGGTTTATATATATATATATATATATATATATAATGTACTTTTTGTGTGCTTTGAGCACAGGGAGGCTATCGACCCGAAGGTCCTTCGGCCATGGTGATGGGGATGCCTACCCAAACACCACTACCCATATCTTG
>JASKGO010007111.1:0-39585 GCA_030556065.1 Holobus sp. GC000080 | reverse complement strand
ATATTCCAAAAGATGTCCCCCTAACAACAAAAATTGACGTGTCTCAGGGATTTTTCTTAAAATGAGTAGTTTTCATTTTATTCCGGGTGGATACTTTTCGCTGGGACACCCAGTATAAATTCGACCTACAACCGCCTACACTTAAAGTTATATACAAGTTTCGGAATTTAAATTTATTTTTTTATTATTTAACCTTTTATTGAATTCTGGAATTAACTGGAATTAATTTTTTTATCTCCCATCAAACCATTTCTCAATATTTATGCCATTTTTTATACTATTTATTTATTGTATTTTTTCCTATTTACGGTAAATTAAAAAAAAAAACGATTGCAATAGCACTTAGTATAATGCTTTTTGCGTTTATAATTTAATTTTGTAGCTTATAAGCTATTGAAACTATTAAAGATAATTTTAAAAACACCAAAAACAAAAATTTAACATTACTCTAATTTTTAAAGAAAAATATGAGAGAAGTGAAATAACAAGAACGAACGCTCTGTATAATGTCTGACTCATTTAAAGTAGCAACAACAATTTAGAAACAAGCAAACCATAAACATTACCAGCTAAATGTTATCATTAATTGTTTTATAAGCACAAAACACAATAAGTCATTCATTGCGAACAATAACTGCAGCGGAAAACCCGATTGAAAAAAAAATGGCAGAATCGTGCTCTCTGATTCATTTTTCCACGTTTTCCACATTTATAATATGAACACTATTTACGATTAAATATTTGCTTTTCGCTTTGATCGTTCGCATTCCGTCCGCGATAAGCTCCGATTAGAGTTACCAATAAGTATACCTTACACATTCGCACAAACAAAAGTTATATAATGATTTCATTTTTTTTTTTTTCGATAAAGGTATGTGTGCAGAGCATGAATGGAGCGCATACGGAGAGCGAGAGGGAGAGAAAGAAAGAAAAACCATTTGCGTATTGTATTTGTTCAGTTGAGTGAAAAATTTTCACCGTTTCCTTTAACCGTGGGAGTAAATTCGAAAGAGAATAGTGCGCGGCGGTAAAATTGGCTTTTTTCCACCGACCACCGACACTTTGGTGTGCTTTTACGGCAAGACTTTAATTAACTCACACACATACACACACTCGTATAGAAACTCCTAAACAGAGGAGTAAAAGAAGCTTATTAAAAATGAACTATACAAACAGTAAAAATTCTGGTTACAGGAGCTTTCGCTGTTTATTTTCTCCGACAACAAGGCAAAAAATTAGGTTTTTAATAAGTATTTTTTAACTTTTCATAAACTGTTTTCTTTTTTCTTGCTGTTGGCTTTATATTACAATATACAAGAGAGATTATTTCGGACAAATTAATGTCAAATTGGATTAATTTACTACGTAATTTGTAACTTGTTTTTAGTTTTACTGGTATCAAGTGTCACGTTCCTACCAAGAACCTACAGCAGAATCGCAGAAACAAATAAAACGAATTTGGAAATCTTAGACAGGTTAACGAACTTCCATTTTATTGCTAATTCTTGTGTCAAGGAAATTTATCTTTCTCGTTTTATTTTACTCATTTTTTTTGTCAATTTCCTTAGAAGTTTCATATGAAACCACCATACTTTTCAAATAAAAACTTCCAATAATGAAATTAAAACTAATAGAAAATTCAAAATTCAGTTCAACTTCTTGTATAATTCGTGAATCATATATGATAAAATAATTAATTTAAAGAGGCATGCTGTATAAAACCGAAGCAAAAAGCCAAAAAGCTGTTATGTGCAGGGATGAGAGAAAAAGAGAGCGAAAGAAAGGAAGCTGCTCAGTCAATGGGCCGTTTACTTTGAATACGAAAACAGGGTCGTCATCAGCGAGAGCGAAAGTGCACGTCATGCATGCACCGCTTACACATTTAGCCTTCTTCTCCTGTCTCTTCCTCTACCCCGAGTCGCGAGAGCCTTCAAAAGACTTTTCGATGGTTGTTCTCTTTCTCTCGTTTTTCCTTAACTGTGTACGTGCATCTAAAATGAGCGCCATGCGTGAAAGCGGGGCTAAAATTGTCGCTCAACTAAAAACCCAAGTAAAACCAAATAAAATGCAATCGAAACGGTATAACGTGCAAGAACAATAAGTAGGCACCTGCTACATACATGCCATTGTGTTACCGTTTCCTCTTTCTCTCTCTTATTCCGCTTGTTGGCTTTTATTGCGTGCCTAGCTGCTACTACCAGTGAGTGCTTTTTTTAGACTCGTACCTTTTTGCTATTAGTAGTAGTATGTGTAGTACTAGCAACCCTTTTCAGTATACAGTCTAAACCAGTTATGAATATAATAGCACCTGTTTTCCACCTTACAACACACACACACACACACACACATAGACACATAGCACAGACACAAACTATGTTTAACTAAACATGGAGTGATGGAAACGTGCATGCATGATGGAGAAAGAGACGAGTCCTCTCTCTGTGAATAATTCTTGCTACTTGACCTCCATATATAATAGTGGCACGTAACTTGTTTTGTATGGCGGGTAGTCACTGGTCTCATCCGATTGTGAAGACCTGACTTCCTCACCACTACACTCAGCCAATTGGTATTTTTACTAGTGTCCTTTTCCACTGACCGTCTTGCCTCTTTTTATCATTTCGTCACCGAACAGGTTCATTCACATTTGCATTTTATATTTCTTTTAGTATTCACAATTTCGCCGGTTGCAAAATTATTTCTAATTAACTTCGGGCAAATATTTGCACACGCTAGGTGTAAAAAAATGTGCCATTTGCGTTTTGTTGCGTGTACAAATAAAAAATACGAACAAGTTAAACGTGCTAAATTTACTAGAAACAAATTAAATGTTTCCTTTTTTTATATAATATGTAGTTTGTTTTGAAAATCGTTACTCAAAAAAGAAGTTAAAGTTTGCAATTTTCGCCTAATACAACTGACAAGCTTTTTAAATAGTTTTCTATTTAATCTTCCTTTAAAGTCAATTAAATAAACTGAATTTTTTTAATTTTCATTTAAAGTCAATTAAATAAACTGAATTTTGTTATCTCTTCAAGAAAATAATAGTTTTTCTCTAATACTTTTCAACTACTGATAATTCTTAATTAATTTGCAAATACATTCTATAATCAATAGTTCTATTATATAATCAATAGTTCTATTAATAAAAAAGTTATTTTTGTTAAATTAACAATAAAAATATTATTCATAACCCAATTTTCTAAAAATTCCTTATGATACTCGAAGTACATAATTCAAAAAGTGAAAATTTTAGAAAACAATTTAAATTTAACGATATAAATTTGCAATAAAAACAAAACTGAAAGCTTCTTCACTTAGTTCACTTAGTTTGATTAATTATAAATTTCTGATTCTAATTGAACTTTAATTAGAATTTTCATTTTTTGATAACGTAATATTTGCACAACCCTTGGATTTAATTACTATATTACTGCAAAATAAGCAGTTTTTGGCCTACATACTTATTGAAAAGCTTTCAAAATAATAAAAGGAAAAAATAAACAAAATTAAAGAGCGCGCACAGTCAACAAAACGCAAGAAAAGAAAAAAACAAAACAACCGAGCATTATATTGTGGGAAAAAGCACGCCAATTGTCTACTAACGAGTCAAATAAATTAATTACCGGCTTCTTGGTGCACGAAATTAATTCCAATCATAATTACCGATAATGAGAGGAGTGAGAGAGAGACCGCTTAGGCCACTAAGTGAGCAACTTTCATGTGTAGCATACTATGTAACAACAGATATCTTTCGTGTCTATCGAAACTGTCCTTGCGGTAATTGCATCTGCAGTTTATGCGATCGTGTCGGCCGCGAAAGGGAAAGCAAAACCGATAAAGAGACCATAGCACAGAGCATAGAGCTAGGCCGGCTGCACGTGATGCGCATACCTACACACACACGAAATTTACGTAATAATAATACTATAATGCAGATGATTTATATCTTTTATGGAGGCAACGCGCATTATCTCTTATAAAGTACACCTACGTATATCTGAGACTGGGGCCTAAAGGCAGAACTGAGAGAGCAGCAAGGAGCAACATTCGAAAGCAGCCTATATGACATAATCCTGTGCCGCGTGAATGGGCAGATTAGTGCTCGGGGGAGACAAGGGGGACTTACCTGTTGCCAGCGATCGTCGAGGGACGGCTGTGCGGAGAAGTAGCCGGTGTCGTGGATGTCCTGCAGTTCACTGAAAATGTTCACGCTCGGTAGTATATCCATCTTGGAGTAGTGTCCACTTTTTGAACAAGATGCACGTTAACAACAAACAACAACAATGCGCGCGTCACGTTGCCGGCATATTTTTCCTATGTGGCCATCATTGCGTGCGTTTTGTTTTTTCACCCGCGCCCGCCGACGACTATTCTCCACGGCACACACTCTGTTCTTCTCTTGGCCGGACCGAGAAAGCGCTCCAAGAAAATATAAACAAGTCAACAGTTGTGATATTGATCCCGAAAATAGCGGCAGCAGCAGCAGCAGGCAGCAGGCAGACGACACTGCTGTTTTAACACTCTATACACACACTGCTGAGTTCCAGAGAGTTGTTTTTCACATATAGCGCGCGGTTGTACACGGATAACGCGCAGCGAGACGCTGAAAACGCACTGCGTCTATTTTACACTCGCACAAACCAACACCGAAGTGTTTCCCTTTGCGGTCCCGACTGGACACGCACCTTTTGCAATTGCAATTGCAATCGGTGGCGACGCACCGCTGCGAAATTCGTCAGCGAAAAAAGGTTTACAGGTGACTAATGCAGTTTCGAGCGGACAAGAAGAGCGCGTGCACTTCATATGCGAGTGGCCTTCGTGGCAAGACTGAGTGGAGTGCGCCGCTCGCTGTTTTGGTACGACGTACGTCCGCTCCAAGCGCTCTCTTGCTGCCCCCGACCAAGGAGAATTCGATCGCAGGCGCAGACTGAATGCGCGCCGCACGCAACAGTCCAGCGGAATAATCGACCTCTTCGTCGTCTTCTTCTTCTTCTTCTTCTGCTTCTTCTGCTTCTTCTGCTTCTAGTACTTCCACTTCTTCTACTTCTTTCTCTCCCTAGTTTCGCTGCTCTCTGCTGCCCCGCTTATTAATTAATTAAAATTAAATATTTTGCTTCCGGTCCCGCGCCCCTACGCGCGACTCTTGTTTACTTTTCTACTGCCGCTGCCACCCCCGAAGATTAGCAATTGCAGCAGGTATATTTTACAATAGCAGCCAGCAGTTCCGATGCTTTTCTTCTTCCTTGAGTTTTCGCCAAAAACGTGCCTGGATAATAAGCAATTTCCTATTCTGTGCTTGTCGGCACACATGTCCTGCTAGTAAACTTGTAATAAAACTCCCTAATTTTAGGATGCACCCCTATTTTCATTTGGTTGCTACCTAATGTTGGTTTAAGATCTTCAAGGGTTATTTTTCATTTTCAGTTCTTTTGGCATCTGCAATTAAAAAATTTGCTTATTAATTATGTGTGTTTTCATTATCTTGGGATGTTTTTTTAACTTTATTTAAGTTGTCCTTTAAAAATTACAACATATTTTTCTAAATGTTTAATATTTTAATTTAAACTTTTTTTTCTGAGAAAATTAAGAGTTATTTTAAATTATTTTCAAGATGTGGCATTTCCGGTTATACCGGAAGTCATAATCAACTGTATTTTTATAAATGCAACCCTATGCTTTTTATTATTAAAAAAACTTTTATTAAAAAAATACTCAAGCTGCCATTTCAATTTTAATATCCTTATAAAACTTGTGAAATAACATTTTAATTAATTAAAATATTAAAATACGTTTATAGTGACTAATTAAATTAAAATAATAAATATTAAAATGAATATTACCCTTATGAAAATTAACTAAAAAAGCAGTACAAATAAAAAATGAAGTGAAACTTTACTTTTCGCCCGAAGAAAAATCAATCCTAAAATAAATAAACCAAACAAAGAGCAAGTAAAAAATATCCAAGGGTAATTATTACATTTATCACACCCTTAATAGCACCCCTAGTCAAAGCCCAACAATAGAACCCAAACTCTCCGAACAAAGATAACGGAGCCCCTGAAAAAAAAATCCATAAAAAGGTAATCATAAGCACATTTAACCGAACGCAATTAAAGTTGAAAAAAAACCCAATACGCGGAAATGCAATCAAAGCAACCGAATTTTGCAATAAATGTACACCGCCACTGTATATCTTTAGAAAAATATGCATTGTTATTTATGCGGAACATCAACAGTGAACAATGTTATGCATTTTTAATAAAAGCGGAAATTGAATTCATTGGAAAGCAAAGCAAAGGCCCTGTTGCATAAAGAAATAATATTCCTGTCGCCGTCCCTATTTCACCCTCTTGTCCATTTTCAGGGTATAGAGAATAGACCTACTTTAAGGTATCGTACATATGATATGATATGTGATAAGTCACCCCTGTTGTTTTTTTTTTGCTTCACTTCCCGTGATAGAGTGCAGAAACCCTCTTCGATCAATCGTAACGACCTACAACCCTCGTGTCGGTAAGGCCGAGGAGCCTTGGAAAACCAATATAATTTTTGAGGCCGTTGGAAATTAGAGTGCGGGGTTGTTCTTTTGTTTCGACAATAATATAATTTTCAATTATAGGATCGTCCCTTGTTTTTGCTTGCGCGCGCCATCACTTTTAGACAGACATTTTATTTGCTTTACTTCAGAAAATGCAAAGACAAGTGGCATGTCTTGCTTGCTCTTTGTTTTTGGAAATGATTTTTTTTTGTAATAAATCATCAAGTCTTAAATTAGAATAGTGTTAATTAAAGATTGCTTATTTTAAAAGCTTTTTTAATTATTTTTTAGTGATGAAATGCAAAAGTTTTCCATTAAAAGAGACACAAAACATCTGGTCAAATTAAATCTTTGTTCTTTATTTTATTTTTATTTTTTTAATCGTCAAGAAAAAAAAGTATTTTTTTTTTAATTAATATCTTGAAAAACTATATATTTTTTTTAAATATATATTTAATTTAAATTTTATATTTATAAAATGGAAAAATAAAACGAATTGGTACTTTTATAACATCAAAAGATGCAAAGAAAAAAGTCTTGTTTTTTCTTTGTTATTTGATTTTTTTTATAAATCTTTTATAATCTAGAATAGCGTTAATGAAAAATTGTTTATTTTAATACATTTGTAGAGCAAAAACAAGAATTCCATTAAAACTGAAAAAAATGCGATTTAAATTGCGAAGGTAATTTTTGTTTATAAAAAGGTGATTAAAAAATAATGTATCTAACCCTTTAATGAAATATCACTAAAAAAAAAGAGTATTTACTTTAAATTAGATACACAAAATGAAGAAAGAGCGAAAAGTTTTGCATTGATATGCATATAAGCAAGCAAAGAGCGACAAAAAGGCATCTGTTTAAAATTGACGATGGCAGCAGTAAAGTGCAACGATGCATTATTAGCAAGCGGCATTGCGCTTATCTTGCGATCCACTTCTTCCGAATTAGTACAACATTGTGTGAACGAATTCATAAACATCAAAGAGTACCTGCCTCCATGCTTCTGTGGTTCTCTTTAAAGCGAAATGTTTTGACGGAACGTGACCTAATCCACAACTACGCTTTTCTCGATGCGCTTATGCAAATCGCGGGGATTATACGCGACCTAAGTTTTTTCGAAGAATTAAACAGGTTGCCGCAACAGCAACGGCAGCAATTTGTGTGTTGTGTGTATGTCGAATAGGTGGTTCGTGATAAATCTACTAGACGCTAAATTATTGCTGCTAATCCCCGCTTTGCTCGTTCCCAATAATTAACGTTAGAACTAGACTGACAAAGATTTTTCACGTATAGGGAAGAGAGGAAAAAAAGAGCCGCCCTTGCAGGTGTATACTTACTACCGCACATAGAAAGAGAGAAATCTCTTCTAATTTATGGAGATTACTTGACCATGCACTTATTGCATTCGTGTGTGGACCGAAAGACCTTTCGAGGGTTCAGCTATCTATAAGGATTTGCAAACTTTCGCGTGCTTTACGACTGCTCTAAGCTCCGTTTTTGCAACTGGTTTGCTACTTCGCCTCTTCATCTCGGCATTTTACGCCTTTTTCGCCTAATTTATTGCCTGCTTATGCGAATATGTATTCCTTTTTTGCATAAAAATCTAATTGCCTTTAGTTTATTTGTTGTTTCCCAGAATTCTTTGGTTATTCTTTGGTTTATTGTAAATATAAATCAACGAAAATGAAAACACGCAAAGTTTCCGTTGACAAAAAAAAGTAATGTAAAAGTAGAAGTAAAAATAGTGGAGGAGTAAGTCCAATTAGAAACTGGAAACTAGTACAAAAAGGGATCGGGTTGTGTGTTGTATGCAGAGCGACGCACGGCGGCATAAAGTGGAAGGGAAATAAATTAGACGTAATAAATTATTTAAAATTACCATCAGATTTCCTCTCTCTCGTCGTAGTGTTACTAGCCTACTTCTCGTAGGAAAATCCGGCGGCGAATTAATTCATCTCCGGCTGCCTTTCTAGATGCGCGCTGGCGTCAATCCCGAAAAACCAACCCCCCGTAATTAGGGATTATGGAAAATTAATTTCAAATGGCGATTACACTCGCGACGCAGCTAGGTAAATTGATGCCCAATAATTCTCTGTTTTCGTTATTCTATATTGTGTTTCCGCATTCGTTCAATTTCTCACTATTAAAAAACAAAAAATGCAAATATTTCGCTGCTTCGAAAATAAATATTTAATTTAAATTTAAATTGCTTATCGTTTTGTATTTTGTTGAATAATGAAAACCGTGTGTGTTTCATTTAAATTTGCAAACAAATAACTAAAACCGGCCAACATTTCTAATTTTTATTTTTATTTGTTATACATTTTGTTTAAATTTTTGATTTAAAATTAAATGTTTTTAAAATATTAAAAAAGTAAAGAAGTGAAATTAGGCGACTTCTATTCAGTGTAGGAAAACTTTATTTTTTTCATGTAACTAAAACCCAATTTGGAAATTTAATAAAATTTTTGCAAATAAATGAAAAAAAAGCTGCCAACATTTTTAATTTTTATTTTCATTTATTATATTTTGTTTAAATTTATAATTTAAAAATGAAGTCTTAAAAATATTTAAAAGAATAAAGAAGTGAAATTAGGCGACTTCTATTCACTATATGAAAACTTTATTCTCTTTCGTGTAGCAAAAACCCAATTTGACAATTTAATAATAATTTGCAATGAAATAACCAATAGCTGCCAGCATTTCTAATTTTTATTAATTATAAATTTTGCTAAAATGTTCAATTCAAAAATGAAATGTTTGAAAAATATTCAAAAAAACAAAGAAGCGAAATTAGGCGACTTCTATTCAGTGTAGAGAAACTTTATTTTGTTTCGTGTAACAAAAACCCAATTAGACAATTTAATAATAAGCGTCGGGGGTAAAAATAGCGCCAACAGGAACGGCAGAAACAAAAAAAGCATCCGCTGTGTTGCAGCAGCAGCTAGAAGAACCGTTAAGGGTCGTTGCGAGCAGATAGTGAAAGGGGCACATATAGTACACAGCGAAAAGGAACGCCAGCGGAATAATTTTAAGCGAACAATTTAGCAATTCGCCGGTAATGGTATGCCGCCAACTTGAGGACTTTTAACTAACTCGAGAGAGAGGCAACTGTGTTTATTTTTCCTCTCTCGAATTTTCCTCTCGCCGGCACCGTCGTCCTTATATTTGAAAAGGGGTTACGACGCGTGCGACAAACGTGTGTGCAGATATGTGGAAATCTGCACTGAGGGGATTTGTTTAGCTGCGACGCGACTCGCTCTTAATGAGAATACACACATCGGAATGTGCGTGAGCGTTTTGCGAACGTCTTTCATTAACTTTGATCAGCCGCAGCGTCGGATATCTTCATCTCGAACAATGGAACACTCCCCGCGCGCGCGATATACGTGTCGAATGTCGAAATAAAGGGGTGAATGTCGTAAATAATTTTACTTTACCTACAATACGTATGTTGTGTGACAAACGGGCTACATGTTGGCTTACTGAATTGCTTTAATGGAACATGTTCGCTTTGAATCGTAAACAATAACCATCAACTTGTTTTGATAAATCAATCAGGGGATGGTTATTATTACAACCACTATCATATCTTCATATCAAGAAACGTGTCTGAAATATTATTGTTTGACAAGTTATGTGATTCTAGAGGATGCATCAAGTTTTAATACAAAATATTGAATTGGTTTTAGGTATTTTTATTTCAGGAAAATTAGCTTTTTTCTAAATAGAAATTTTCGAAATGATTTTTTTATATTGTGAATAATGATTTTTTTTTAATCTAATACCAAATTTTATTGATATAAAGTCACAAATAAAAATGGGTTTATCAATTCTTTGATATTTCTCATGAAATTTTATATGTTCTACAAAGTGTGAATTAATTTCAAGAATGAAGAATTCTTTAAAATATTTTTAAGAAAAAATTGTTTTTACCATAACTGGTGGAAATTTTGTAAAATATTCTCCGCTTTTTGGATAGAATACTCTTTATAAATTCAAAACCTTATTGATAAAAAGTCCTAAATAATAAAAAAAGTTCCGTGCTTACAATCCTTGACACATTGCCCATTTAGAGCGAGTAACGCCACTGACAATAATGAATTATTATATCAATATTATCCATGAAAAGAAAACTTTGCAATCAATTGTCTAAAAAATAATAATAATAAACGTGCCTAATCGGTATCACTAATTCGTGTTTAATGTGACTTTTCTCCATAATATAATTAATAATTAAACCTTGCTTTTCCATTTGTAAAAATAAATTTCCAATGAAACTTTAAAAAACAAAACTTTGATGAGACTCGCTGGAGAACTAATTGTAATATCTTTAGAAAATCAAATACCAAGAAATGTTTTTTCGTACTTATCCATTGCATTTGAATGATTAATTCTTCGGAATCGAGCAAAAAGTAGTCTCGGAAGCTATACATAGAAGTGCAGAAGAAGAAGCGACGGAATATCTCTTACTGATTCGCGATTCGCGAGTAACTAAGTGTGCCCAAGATTAATAATCGCATTCCATTTCGGAGGCGCTTCGTTTTTTTCCGCTTAATTTCAACGAGTTTCTTCCACTCGCTTTGAGATATTATACAATTTGCATAGTGCTGAAGGATTGCTTCCTCAGTGCGCTGGCCGCGCGACAGAACGAGGTATTCAACGAAGTATTATTGTGTGAAGATGCATCACGAATCGCGATTGATAATATAATATACCGACAACGGACAAACTTGTTCGTCGTTTCGGACAGCAGGTCGTTAATGGCAATGCGGGGTAATAGTAGTTAGTGGTGGCAGCGAGTGGCTTGAAATTTAAGGATCATTATTGTCTCGGTATACTCGGTTATTACCCCCGTGCGTACAATCGTCATTATTGCGAACATTATGCATGTATATAGAGTCATTTAAGTCTTGGGACGTGACTCCAAAGGGATTAACACCACTGCACTACTAACCATCACCATCACCATTCTATATGCTATTCTTTTCTCAATCAGCATTTAAATATTTTATTTTTATGCAACGGTCATCGATGCTATGGTACTGATCATAAAAGTGCAGTGCAAACCATTACTTAAAGTTTTTGTATTATTTTTTAAATATTTTATACAATTTTATTTATAATAAAATATTTCCTTAACTTTTCTCTCAATAAAGTTATTATAAAAAAATATCATTTTTAAATATTAAACATTAAACAATGACACTATCAAAACTATTAAGAATAGGCAAACATATAGTTACATCGTTAAAACAAGAATAGAACACTGATATAAAATTGCAATGACAATCATAAAGTAAAGCCACACAGATTATATGCATTTCCATTTAGACATAATCGTAAAATTTAAACATGGAATTATTTTACGAACACGTAATGCCGCTGTATTATTATAACATTGGCAAATGATGTAAAATTATTGCAGATTATAAGCTTATTCATTTAGAGAAATGAATCATGATTACAGGAAATACAATCATTTAAATCTTCAGAAAAATCCTTCGAAACTTCATAAGGTCTGTTAAAAATTAAAATAAAAAGTTGAAAGAAATTTAAAAGTTGTTTTCGGATGCATTTTAAAGAGGTTTTATAAAGATGGAATCGCTCAAGTACAAACAGCTAAAAGGAAACTGAAGGGCTTTAGCACTCACTGAATATTTAACGTAACGAAACATGCAAACTATGAACTTTAATAAATGTAAAAAGAGGTTCAATAAAAGTTCCAGCTGCTTCGACGTGTTTTTTCGTTCTTTTCTTGCGCTTGAAATTTTTGTTTGACGTTCATTTTTTAAATTAGTTCATTGGCTTGTGCAATATATTTCCTATATTTAAATTATATGTTAGAAAAAAAGAAAAATGCCAAACTTAACATGTATAAGAAGAAGGCATATTATTCTAATTGTTGTAGGTAGTTTGAAAAGAAACTGTTTCGAAAGTTGTACAAGCAAGTCTCGTAAAAAGGAAGGAGCGAAGAAAATAAACAAGTTTATGTATGAGGGAAAACTGCTCTTATAAATATATAGAGCAGCTAACTATTAGGAGGAAATGTACATAATATATCCGCACAATATTTTAGGAAAGTTCTTAGTGCCTGCCGCCTATGCTTTGCTTCTGGTGCGCGCCAGAGAGTGGAGACAAAAAAATTCGCGGCCCTTGGGCGATACATTTTAATCTAAAGGAGTTGTAAAAGAAAAATAGGATAATAAGAAAATTCGATAACGGTAAACACACATAAAATTTACCTATTCACGTGAAAATTTCTGTGTGCACATCGATGATATGCATGAATGTGCAAAATATGTAGATTTCGGTTTCGTCTCGCGCGCGTCCTCCGCCGCGTCGCACAATTCCCGCTTCCAATCTAAGGGATCTCTCGTAAAAAGTGTTATTTAAATTTTCATAAATATTACTTCTGTGTCTTGTTCATAGTGCGATACCTATATACATATTGGTATTTACTTTAAAACCGTTGCAGGTAAATGAAAATGAAAAAAAAATGCTCAATTTAATAGCAAGTGAATGTACCGTTATGTGCGTTATTTTAATTTTTTCGCTTAAATTAAAAAAATTCCGATTTTTTCAAATTGTTTTCATACAACATTTGATTTTATCTCATCTACTGTTGAATGGAACAGCAGAAATATTGTTTTCCAATTAAAAAATAAATATATATTGTTTTTTTTTTTTTAATAAAAAACGCAAAATAAATAAAGCTTTGAAACGTTTGTTGTGAGACATAATTTTTTATTATAAAAGTTTGTCTTCGTTAAATGTGTTTATTGTTAACCTGTTTTTATAGAAATTACTGTTTTATAGGACAATAATTTATTTTTTTATCGATAGAATAATTAAATGTTTATGATAAAAGTCGTCTCGTTAATTTGTCTTCGACTCATTTGAAAAACATTTGGCTGAGTTATTTATTTCTTCAGAAAAAATTATCAAAAAACTCGTTTTACAGTAATAAGAAAACTTAAAATTAATGAAAATAAAATCTAAAAAAAATATATAAGAACTGGTTAATTAAAATACTGGTTTTGGATGCAATTTTTCAATTAACAAAATACAACACATCATAAAGACAACGGTAATAAAAGAAAAGAAATGCTTGTTTTGCAAAGACAAATTTTTAATTAAAAATATATATCGTTTTATTTTTTGAATCAATTCATTAACTAACTAAAAAAAGTACATCCTGTATAAGAATTAACTCGCGAAAAAACGTAACGAAAAAGACACACAGAAGAAGAAAAACCGAGGGGGAAAATATACGAAGAAGCCTGAGGAATTTTCCGAATGTGTCGGTAATTAAATTTGCGGGCGCGCGAACAAGAAGAATGATGAACGCACCTACACCTCGGGTGGAAATGATTCGCACCAAGTGACATAATCAGAATGGAGAAAAAAAATTCTCTATGATTCGCAAATCGCTTTTCAAAGCAAAAAAATAAAAATCTCGCACATACATATAGTATAGAATGGTTTAGCGGAAAGCCTCAATCAGTGGCACTTTTCAAAGAACAATAACTTGTTTTTCACAATATAATGAATGGCGCGTAAGTGCGCAATTTATCAGCGTTCAATTTTATATTTAGTGGCGCGATAAACGCTGCATTGTAATTATTTATTCGACTACAAAGACGCGCAAAGTTAGAAGAAGCCGTTACACAATGGGATGCCGCTGACTGATTTGACGCTGCACTTTTTACTTGCAGGCAAAACGTTCGCTCTCGCCATGTATATGAAGAATATAAAGTCATATTTAATACAAACTCGTATAAAAGCCATTAGACGATAGTGTGTCATCAGTTAACAGAGCGCTGCACTGTGGATGCTGTTCGATTTTTTGCCGCCTTTCTTTGCTAGGGTTGCATCGAAAATTCGCCGCTGCTGTTGTCATAGCAGGAGCAAACTCACCGAAACTTTCACCAGCGCAATCTGATGGATGAATAGAAAATTTCCTTGCGTTATTAATCACAGTTTAGGATTTTGGTGAGCTGTTTGTTAGCGTAATTTGTTTTATTCTTCTTGAAAATTAACGATTTTCGAAAAATTCCGAAACGGAACGGAAGGACGGACCATCGATCAGACTTAAGCATGAGGAAAAACTGGCAGTTTAAGTTCGACGAATACTATCGAAAAATACAAAATTTTTCTTGGCGAGGGCTGATATTCGGCAATTTGTTATCATCGTTCCGAGGCGCGCACTTTTCGCCGGAATTCCACGCGACACATATAAAGTGGTCCCTTTTTCATCCGCCTCTCTAATGCGCCCGCTCTAGCCGAAGAAACTAAACATCGAGTGCTTTTAATTTATATAAATCACCGACGATAAATAAATTTAATAAGAGCGGCGAGCTTTGTTCGTCGCCGCCGCAGCTTTTCGGAAACTTTTTTCGCCGCCATCGGCGCCGCCGCCACCACCGACGACGAAAACTTTTATATGTCCCAGCATCCATAATTCGATATGGGAGTTTAAAGATAAACGCTAGTTCCGCCGAGAATGCCAAATTGAGACGACGCTCGGCGCTGAAAATATAAAATTTTTATGTACACATCGATGCTGGCGGTGCATCGAAGCAACAACAACCGTTCGTTTGATTTCTGTTTGCGCCTATAAACACCCTCACACGCTATACCTTCGAACAGTTCTTCTGTGCTGCTGTTTATTCGTTAGATTGCCGCCGCGCACGAGGAAATAAAAGTTTTGCAAATAACAGCAACAACAAAAAAAAAGAAAACAGTGAGTTCAGAAGGGACTGCCGATGTTCGCTTCGTGCGTTTTTCCTTTGCCGTACTTCTGTTTGCTGCTTTTGTTGTTCTGCTTGCGGAGCCGCTCTTTCGGTACAAATAAATCATCGAAATTTTGCTCATCCGGCAAAATGCACCGAATAAATACTAACAAAATTACGTTGCAATACATACACACACACGCAAACCCCTTTTAAAATCACATACAGATGGTACAACATTTTTAACAGTTTTTGTATAACGTTTTAGACAAAAAATGACCTAAGTAATCCGGATGTAGTGAAAAAATATGCATTGCCATTTAAAAGTAAAAAAGTAATTTCTTGTTAAATCGTAAGTTATGCGAAATTGAAATTTACGACAATCAATTCAAAATTATGTCGTTTATAAATGTGTAACTTATTTTTTTATAAAAATTGGTCAGTAAATAAAGAAATAAAAGAGGAGAGTCCCTTTTCGTTCTCGCCTTGTTTACCGAAGCAAAAACCGTTTAAAATAAAAAATAAATTCCCCGCCATAGCATTAAGTTTTTGCGAACATATTTAACTTTGGAAAATAATTATAACATCGACGCATTGATTTTCCAAGAACTGTCCATTATAGGTAACGAGTAAAATAATTAGTAAGAAAATGCCCGTACTGGTATTGCATGCAAGCAAAAGACTGTTGTTGCTGTTGGTAAAATGAAAGTTAAAGACCTTGAAAGGAACTTCTTCTTCAGTGGTTCGTTGATGATAATATGCTAATTAGGTTAAAGTGCCGACGACGATCAATGCGACGTTATTTAGTTTTGCCAGTGGACCAGTTTTAAAAATTCCTCACACAGAAAACACATTTGGAATTTTAATGGCCATTCATAATCTGCGCGTCGACTCGGCTCAGGACTTCATTAAGAGGTTTGTGATTTTCATTATTAGCTATATTAATGCAGTGTAGGAATTTATTGTTGTTGATTTTACCTTGCGTGATAATAACGAATTTCATATTTGATAATTAATTAATTATGCATTAGAATTTTAGAATATGTTTACTAAAGGAAGGAAACACAGTATTTTGAATTTTCATTAATAATCGTATAAATTTTGTTTTCGTAAAAATATTCTGAAATATTAATAATGATTGATTTGCATTTTATAAATAATTTACTCCTTAGGTGGTATAATTTTTAAGAGGTTTTTCATGTTTAATTTACTTTCGATTTCCTTTATAAAGATGTTTTAACGATTTCACGATTCAACCTTTGCACTTTTAAATTTGAAATTGGAAAACCTGGCAATCTACATTTTTAATTATTTTTTCGAAAATTCCGAATATTAAATTATTTAAGAAAAAATATTCGATGAAGTTAAATAAAACAAAATATTTACTCACCCCGAAGATCCGAAAAAGAAGCACAGAACCCATCCTTACCTGAAGCGGTATAAAAAATTAAATTAAAAACTGTTGAAAAAAGTGAGTCTTTTGGCAAATAAAAAATTACTAAAAACAATAATCCTATGAGGTATAAAAGCCACCCCCAGTTATGATCCACAAAACAAATCATAGTACAATGACTTTTTGCGCAATGTGGTTGAACTTAATCATTGAATTATGGAAAAATTGCACAAACAATACATGGTTTTTTTCCCAAAAAAAAAAAAAAAAACAGAAATTAAACTTGAACAACCAGCGACGCAATGCGCAATACATCAAAACTGTCACCGACTTGTCGTGATAAAACCATTAAACAAAATTGAAAAATATGCGGAAAATATTCAAAATTCAAAATCAAACGCAGTGAGAAGCAACAAATGTCCAACAGCAACGACGACGACGGTCCGTGCATCGGCATCGACCTAGGAACCACTTATTCCTGCGTGGGTATCTTCCGCAATGGCGCCGTCGAAATAATAGCCAACGAATTGGGCAATCATACTACCCCCAGTTACGTGGCCTTTAACGAAGCCGAGAGACTCGTTGGTGAAGCAGCCAAAGCTCAAGGAACTTTAAATCCGGCCAATACTATTTACGGTTTCTGCGCTTTTAAATACTAAAATATTGCAATTATTTATATTTTTGACTGTAGATGCGAAAAGATTAATAGGCCGCCGATTCGACGATCCGCTCGTTCAAAATGACATGAAATTATGGCCATTTAGAGTCGTGGATGAGGACGGCAAACCAAAAATAGAGGTTGAATTTCGCGGAGAACAAAAGCGGTTCTTTCCGGAAGAAGTATCCTCAATGGTTTTAAATAAAATGAAGGAAATTGCCGAAGCCTATTTGGGTCGATCAGTTTCCAAAGCTGTCATAACTGTTCCTGCTTACTTTAACGATTCGCAAAGACAGGCCACAAAGGATGCTGGTGTTATTGCAGGATTTAATGTCATGAGGGTTGTAAATGAACCTACAGCGGCTGCAATAGCTTATGGATTAGATAAAAAGGTAAAGGTTCTTTTTTTTTCAAAAGAGATTGTTTAAAAAAATTAAAATTCTAAATTATAATTTGAAGAATACCTAAGTAAATTGCCAATGTTTTTAAAATTATGTCCTAAAAATATAAAGAAAAAACTAGCAAAATTAACGAATCCACATTAAAAAAGAAATAAGTACTCCTAGTTAAAAGAGTCGACAGTAAGTACAACGACTTTGTAATTGGTTTTCGTCATGTTTGCAGGGAGACAGCGAGAAAAACGTGCTGATATTTGACATGGGCGGTGGCACGTTCGACGTCTCAGTGCTGAACATCGCCGACGGAATTTTCGAGGTGATGTCTACCTCAGGTGACACTCATCTAGGCGGCGAAGATATCGACACCAGATTGGTCCAATACTTTATCCAGGAGTTTCGCCGGAAAACCAAGCTCGATCTAACTGAGAGCAAACGCTCCCTTGGAAGGTGCGCTGCGCCCTTTATCAGTTTTCTAGCTTTTTTTGCATTCGGCGCTTATATTAAACAGACGCTGGTAAACGCATTTTTCAGATTGCAAACGGCTTGCGAACGTCTCAAACGAACTTTATCGGCCAATACTCAAGCGACCATCGAAATCGACGCTCTTTTTAACGGCGTAGACTTCTACTCGGTTTTAAGCAGAGCCAAATTCGAAGACATCAACTCTGATATTTTCCGGGGCACTCTCAAACCGGTCGAAAAGGCACTCAGAGATGCTAAACTCAACAAAAAGCAAGTACGCCACTTTTATTTTTTCAATTAAAAAAAAACCCATCCAATTAATAACAAAGCATAACAAATAATCTATAAGTTCTTGAGATTTGGTAGAAAAACAATTTTTATTTTCAAATTGAAGCAATAAAAGGGAACCAAATTTTGCAGATCAATGAAGTGGTACTAGTAGGAGGATCAACGCGCATACCGAAAATTCAGTCGTTGCTACAGGACATGTTCAATGGGAAATCACTGAACAAGAGCATAAATCCCGACGAAGCGGTGGCCTACGGGGCGGCAGTACAGGCGGCTATTTTATCAGGCGACGATTCGGATGTCGTACGGGACGTCCTGCTCCTGGACGTGACACCTTTATCACTGGGGATCGAAACCGCCGGCGGCATAATGGCCGTTTTAATCGAACGTAACTCAACGATCCCCCGGAAAGAGGCAAAAGCATGTGGCCCATGCTGCAAAAATGCTCTTATTGATGCTCTAGGTTGCAGATTTTCAGCACATTCGCCGACAATCAGCCCAGCGTGCTGATCCAGGTGTACGAAGGTGAACGCTCCTTGACCAGGGACAACAATCTTTTGGGAAAATTCGAATTGAGCGGCATCGCACCCGCAGAGCGTGGAAAACCACAAGTTTAGAGCTCCCATAAAGCATTGTTTTCTTTAGTTAGTGATTCGCTTGTTTGTTCTTGTAGATCGAGGTGATATTCGACTTGGACGCAAACGGAATCCTCAGCGTGAGCGCATCGGAGAACGCGAGCGGCGCAAAAAACGAAATCGTTATTACGAACGATAAGGGCCGACTAAGCAGGGAGCAAATAGAAAATATGATTAGAGACGCGGAACACTACAGGGAGGAGGACGAAATTGCGAGGGCAAGAGCCGAAGCGCGAAGCCAATACGAGGATTACCTTTATCAAATCACAACGGTGGTAAGTAAATGCAATTACCTTCAGTTCTTTTCTTGTTTTCTTTTCTGCCGCCATAGTAACATCCGCAATCGCTATTAGATTAACGAAGGCTCCGGCAGTCGATTAACACCTGAGGAGTTCGCGAATGTCAGCGGGCTCGTCGAGGAGGCCTCACAATGGCTCAATCAGAATCCGCAGGAAAGTCCCGACGAGTTCAGCAGGCGTCGAATCGAATTAGAACAAACTTGTCGGCCTTACTTGGTGCGCCTATTCGCTTCCGGACTCTTTCCCATGTCGAATCTTAATAGGACGTTTAATACACAACAAGCGGCTGCAATTACTCCGGCCACATCGGATAGATCAATTAATCCTGAACCGAGAATTGACGACAATGATTAATTTTTTTTTTTAATTGACCAATTTAAAGTAATTACATTCGATGTACTCACCTGAATTAATTTAATTTAAATTAAAGGTATAATAACCTACACATGGCCGTTTGTTGTTGTGAATTATATGAAAATTTGATTTTTTTTTCACTCCGCGCACTAAAAAACTGACCACTACACATTAATTACACAAATTACGTAATTAAAAGAATGTTTACGCGATAGTCCATTGTTTTTATTTTTAGTGTAATAGAAGCCTCAGAGAGGGCAGCATATATTTTTGTTTGTTATAACCTCAATTGAAGTTTCTCAAGTTTTTAAATAAAAAACAGTAAATATTTGCTTTTAATCCTGTTGATTAATTGTTTGACAAATGGATAAATTAGTAAATTACCTATTTTATATAAAAACATTACTGATTCACCTTTTTCAGAAAAAACAGTTCACAGAATTAGGTTGTCGAGACAAAAAACAAGTATCTTTAAGTGCTCTGGTATATTTAGACATGACTGAAGGTATTAGACTGCTTAAATCCTTTAAATATTTAAAAATATTTGTTTCAGTTAAAAAATATTGGGATGTTGCTGTAAAATTTAATGCTGACATAGGAAAAATTTACTTTCTGGGCCGCCGATCTAAATTATCTGAGTTGTCTGCATTTTTACCAGTATCTTCTTCTAGTCCATTGAATTTTCAACAAATGCAATATTATATTGCACAGTTGTGTATAGGAGATGTTAAAAAGTCTCTCAATGGGTAATAATTTTAAACGATGTTTTTAATTATTTGTTTTTTATAGACTGTACTTAGTAATCTGTTCTTCTGATTCTACAAGCGTTTATTATGAAATATCCGATGGTTTAGCCCATGTAGAAGATATTGAAAGCCCAAATAGTTCCAAAATAGAAAATTCAAGAGAAGTTTATGATAAGTTGTTAGCGAAAAATTTAAATGTTTTAAAGGAAGCTGCAATGTGCAATGTAGATGTCACGTTAAAACATTTATCTGATTCTTCTAATAAAAAATAAAAAAGTTTTGTTCTTCGAGAAAAAAAAATATTTTTTTTTATTTTTTTACAGATTTGGCTAGAAATTGAATTTATTTTGTTTTAAGAAGAAGGCAATCGTTTTTACACCGCGCACCGCCATGCCGTTTTAAGACTTCAGTGGAGGGCTTAAAAACGAGGCTGCGTTTTAATATACACGTGAAAATTTTAGTTATTATATTTTTTCCTCGTAAAACTTACGGATTTTTTTTCAGGAAAAACTAAATAAAATATGCTGTCTTCTTCATGGAATTTTTAATAATTATGCTCTTTCCGTAATTTCACTCAAATAAAGAGAAAATCGAATTTGTTACAAACATTTTTACATGTAGTTTAAATAGCACTTTCGTTCGCATGCCCCCCAGCAATCTCTCAATTTCAAAATGGAGCTCTAGCAAATTCAAATTTTACTTTTTAACGATTAGTACTTTAAACAAATTTTTAAATATTATTAAAGCTCCCTATATGAATCTATAAACATTTAATTTATCGCAACCAAAAGTTGAGGTTGATAATGTACCAATAATTTATTTTGCTAAAATTTAATTGAAAACCCTATAGAACTTTAAAACAAAAATGCGATAACAGTAGTAATGTTTCTTTATTATTATTATTATTATCATTAATAACTAATTGTAATGCATTGCAATTGTGAAAATTTATAATTTAGAATATAGTGTTAAAGCATCGAAAAATATTTACAGTATGTAAGTTGATAAAATCGCTTAAGAAAATTCGGAAATTCGATAAAAATAGTACATATAGATAGGCACTTTCCTCTCAATTCATCATCAATATTGTGTAACGAATTGCATCATCACCAGTTCACTGATCTAACAGTCTTGCACACTACAAATGTCTGCATGTATTTCATATAAAATCCCTAATTTATCATAATTAGGAAATTAAATTATTGGAAGAGCATAATAATTACTTAACAATTTAAATCGTTTGCTTAAAATGTGTCGGCTGCGTGATAACATTTCTAAAAGAATAATATAATAGTAGGATGAAAGTACAACTAATTGTTAATTACGACAAATAAACTAATAATAATTTGTTACTAAACTTTTGCATAATAATTTACTTAACAGTTAGCGCTTAACAGATTTTTGAACCATTAAAATCGTATAAGGACAATGCTACATTTTGTTCTCTAGCAGTTATAGTTTCAAGTGATTCAAATGAGTCGAAGTCGGGAAAAAAAACCTGTGATTTCGATTGTGTTTAGAATTAGATGAGATCTCTGAACCAATTGAATTTTTTTCCGAAAAATAGCACTTTTGGCAAATTGAAAAAATACTGCGAATCCCTAACACCAATCGGCCATATAGGTGAAATCCTTGAAAAGTCCTTGTTCTTTTTCCGTGAGCAGTCTTGGTTCTTTCGGAGGAGACAAAGCGGGTTTTTCACTTGTAAACTCTTCATCGAAATTGCTAACATCTTCCAATGAATGCTAAAATTGTAATTTAATTTTAATTATGTAAAAATAAAGAAGAAAATAAAAACATACCACTGTTGGCACAAATGGTGGCTTCACTTTACGATGCAATAAATCCTCCCAACTGATGTTCCTGAAGAACGTCTGTTTTCTGATATCCTCAGCATCCCTATCACTGGATCCCAATCTCCTTTCAGGATTCTTGCGCAACAGCTGCAGGTGAAAAGCAATTAAAATAATGATTATTTACAATAAAAAGAGACTTACTCTTCTCATAATTGCGACCGCTTCCAAACTGAGGAATCTCGGATAGCGCACCTCATCATTAACGATGGAATCAAAAACTTCCTCTTCGTCTTCGCCAGGGAAGGGCGACTCGCCCACTAGCATTTCGAAAATTAAAACGCCCAAGCCCCACCAATCCACTGCTCTCGTGTAGCTGGTTTCAGTGAGCACTTCCGGTGCCAGAAATTCCGGGGTACCGCAAAACGTCCCCGTTCTATCCCCGAATCCCATATCTTCCTTGCACAATCCGAAATCAGCAATCTTCACGTAGCCTTCGGTATCGAGCAACAGGTTGTCTAATTTAAGGTCGCGATAGATGATTTTGTTCTCGTGCAAATACTGCAATCCCAAGACAACGCAAGCGGCATAAAACACCGCCCTAGGTTCATTAAAGACGTCGGCATGTATGTGCATCATTAGGTCACCACCGGCAGCGTACTCCATTACGAAGCAGACGTGCGCATCAGTCTGGAAACACGCGAACAGATTGACCAGGAAGGGGTGTCTTATAGAATTGGCCACTTCGAAGATGCGTTTTTCCGAAAGCAATGATTCCACCTCGTCGCGTGCAATAATGTCACCCTTTTTGAGTGCCTTAATTGCAAAATACTCGCCGGTATTTCTGTACTGGGACAAAATCACTTTGCCAAAGTGTCCCCGTCCCAGTACACTGATCAACTTGAAGTTGTCCATCGTCATTCCGGTATGGACAGAATGCCGACGTGATTCGTACGCACTGTCTCTGTAGCCTATCTCTCTCGGCGGCAACGGACGTCTCATTTCGCGTTCCGGAAACACCTGCAAATTTATTAGGTTTTTATCAATAACATTCATTTTTAAGAAATTCGAACACATTCAGATTTGAGAAAAGAAGGAATGAAAATGAAATGTATGAGTGTGATTGATGCACTAGAGGTGTACCTCATCATCATCAGGGAATTCTACAACAGGCTCAACAAGAGGCAGTGGAACCGAGTGCTCATAGGCATTGGGGGTAGTGGGTGTAGTGGGTATTATTAAGGGGCCCACCCTGGTCTCCCTTTCCTCCGACAGCAACAAGAAGTCGAACGCATGCAATGCAGCGCTCTGAAAGCCAAACAACGTGACATTAACCGACCAGAAGACGTGCACAAGTGTGAAAGCAAAGGGATGAAAAATGGAAAAAAGTAAATCGAAATAAGAACCAACCTCGTCCAAGTCTAAGCGAGGCGGTAGTGGCGGCGGTGTATTAGGTGGACGCAATTTCGAAGGCGGAATAGCCGGCGGTGTTTCAGCCACTTGTTGCATTCCAAGTGGCCTTTGTCCGCCTAAACCACCGCTTTGCGGATCTGGAATTTCTCCAGGCGTTTCACTTTGATCCTCGAGTTGCTTCTAAAATGTTCAATCAATTTTATTATAAAAATAGTAATAATAACAAAATAAAAAACTTCTTACATGGTCTTCGGAAGGACTAGGCGGTGCTTGCCTGTTTTCCTGCATTCCTCCAGGTGTGCTTCTCTTTAATAGGCGCCCCCAGGTTGCTACATTGATGTTCATTTGATTGGCACGCGGAAAGTTCTTAATTTCCTGTTTGAAAATTTTGCGCTGTCTTTGCAACTTGGGTCTCTTCGATATCATAGGATTTAGGAATTTAATCTGCAAATTTTTATTGTTAAAAAATTATTCATAAATAATTATAATTAATAAAAAAAATTAATCTGAAAAATTAAAAAAGGAAAATATTTTTACCTCGGCAAAGAGGAGTCCTTGCGGTTCTAATTGCAAAGCCATTCCGTGTCGCACGTCATCGATAAATTCTTCCAATCGCAAGAATTTGATGGCGCACAACGATCGCCAATCTCTCCAATAGATGCCAATCTCCAATTCCCGCGATTTATCCAGTTCAATCGAAAACCTAAAGTACAAAATAACCGTTCAGAATTTCCCCTCGATCTTTCTTTGACCTTATTTCTTACCTTTGATCCCACGCTTGTTGCGAACAAGTCTTCCAATTAGTTTGAGCAACCACTTGATTATCTAGTTTAATTAGAGCCATGATCTCATTGCTAATTTCATCTTTAACGCTGTAACTCTTGGACGAACTGCGGCCGGTAACTCCTTTCATAAAAGTGCGCAAATCGCTCGGATTGTTTACATCTCTATCCTTGCGACTCCTTCCGGGCACCTCTTCCAAAAGGTCCTGGCATCCCATAAGGCGCACTTCCAGAGTGCCCGTAACAGCAGCAGTCCTGCTGAATGTGTTTAGTGATGTGTTGTACTTTTTGCCATCCTGCGACTCCTTGAAAGGCTGCAGACTCGTATACTGAACCGGTAGAGGATTTGCCGATTGGACGTTCTGTAAATCACGCTTGAGAAGTTGGTAAATGGGACTATCGAGCGGCAACTCCTGTTTTCTTAATTCCAACGACTTTTTCAGTAAATCTAACTTTTTGCTGCTTGCTGATAAACTGGCTTGTGCCTGCAGACAAAAGGAGAAACATAACAATTTATTTGCATTTTTTTTTTTTTAGAATAACTTACACAAAACAAAAATTTCTAAACAAAGCAATACTTAAAATATATTTATTTAAAAATCCGTGAAACCAAAAGAAGCAGTGCTTTTATTTTCGCGTTTGCTAGGAATTCGATAACCGACGCGAACGGCCGGATCCTTCCAATTGCAAAAACCGTAATTGCTATCGACAGAGCGAGCACGACCCCTGTGCGAGTTTCGCAACTCGAAATAAGAGCGACAGTGATCGCACGAACAGTCCGGATTTTTCGCCGGGCCAATGTGGTGGCCGGGTTTCTTGAAAACGTCCACGATGCGACCGAATTTTCGCGCGATTTCTCTTTGTTCGGTGAAGACGCCCGGCAGGACGGTGAACGGGGCACGCAGGGACGGATCCTTCTGCATCTTTTGCTTTATAATTAGTATGCTGGGCGACTTGCAGGCAGTCACGACTTTCGTATTGGAGTCCACGACGAAAGCCTTCGAGGATGATGGAATGTTATTACTTTGATTGCCCGCTTTATTCGTTCTCCTAACCGTCGGCACTCTATCCAATTGCTTATCGTCTTTTACAAAAGTCCACGCTTTTTCGGAAGCGTCTTCCTCGCTACCACTTGAATCCGACTCTTCCTGCAGCAACTCCTTCTGCTGCTGCTGCTGTTGCTGATCCTTTTGCACTCTTTGCTGCTCATGCATTTTCAAGCGCTCTTTTTGCGGGGACCGCCAATGTTTTTCCATATTGTGAATGCGGAACTTATCCACGGAATCGGCGTATTCAAAACTGTCGCTCAGTTGCAAACTAGGCGTCTTCAGAAAATCAATTTCTGGCTGTTCGTCTATACAACTTTGGGTGGGATTTCTTTGCAAAAAATCCGCGCTTTTCCCGGATGGAACAATACTTGATCTGCTCAAAGAACCCAAATCTGAATATGTGTCTTTCCAAGAAGTCATCGACTCATTGTCGAAAGACATGGAAGACCATGGTGCACTAGTGGAAAAACTCGAGCCGAAATCTTGCGAGTCTCTATGACCGGAAAAAGAACTACGAGACGGATAGCCACTACTTAAGCCATCGTCATCATTTTGAGCACTTAAGCGCAGTTTTTTCAAAAAGTCTTCAGCAACTGGTTTCGACTTCCCATCGTCCTTGTTTTTCAAATGATATGGCAATGTATCCTGACTCCTTTCATGCGTTATTTTCATATTATGTGACTCGAAAACAGTTTGCGGCGAAGATGCAGTTTTTCCATCGGATTCCTCTTCGTTCGAAGACGAAGAGTCCGACTCGTTTTCGGTGCCAGTGCAATAGACATCAATGTGAACAGTCCGTGGCTTTTTATTGGGATCGCTAGTATTGGAATTACTAGTATTCGAATTTTTCAATTCTTCACCACTGTTTCTTCTCACACTTCGAACAACTTTTTTACTTTCCAAACTATCCGGCGTAATGGACGACGATACCGAGGAGCGCTTCGAAAAAATAGGTTCCGTTTTCCTACGAGTATTATACAATCCTCTCTTTTTCAAATTCCGCTCCCTATAATCCTTATTTAACCCTTTAGCATTTTTAAAATCAAAACTGTCCATTCTAAGAAACGGTGACGTGCACTTATCAATCATTTCGTAGGTTTGCACGGAAACATCCTTGGATTTCTCCATTCGGGGCGGCGAACTTCTCGACCTTTGTTCCCTGTGACTGCTGCTGCGCCCAGTGCTAGGACTTTTAAAACTACCAACTTCTTCGCCTTCGGGAACAGGTGAGAAACGCGCGTCATCGCCATAATTGGAATGGTAGCACCACGGATCGCCGCATCCGAAAAACGCGTCCTTTCGTTCGCACCTTAGCGTGGGCGTTTGGCAGCGCAAGCTGTGCGTACGACTCGCAAGCGAACTTTCCACATCGTCCTGTTTATTAGCATCTCCTGTTAAATTACTAGATAGAACCAGCGTACAAGTGCTCGTACATTTCCTATTGAATCCTTGATATCCTTTTTGAACTGACGCAGTGGGCGACAACAATTCGCTGCCGTATCCTGAAGAACTAAGCATTTGCGATTTCACATGGGAGACACGGGGTTCTCTGGGTGGCGGCGTCGAAGTGAACACCAAATCGCCTTTTTGGACCGGCACACTTTCCGGCTGCGAGTTCCACGTGTACACCATCCGCACGCCATTTTCGTCCTGCTCGGTGTGCGTTTGCGGTTGCTGCTGCTGATTATCGTTCAGTCCTTCGTGACTGATTGTGAATTGCGCGTGCACGGTCCACTGTTGCGGCACATTGCAATCCGTCTTAGCATACATTTCTCACCCACAGCTATACGAACGAGTTCACTGACTCAATTTTCCTCGATGCCCAGATCTATTGGGCTATTTTTAGCCGCCAATTTCCAAATGCCCGCCTGCTTGCAGAACAATCGCTTGTAATAAAAAGTGCGGATTGTGTAGCTTGCGTAAACTGATTAAAAAATCATCGAAGGACCACTTTGAGACGCAAATGTGCTTGGCAAAGCACCCGTAAATACATTCTTAATATTAATCGATGATGTTAAAAATAGCGCGCGAATTGCCCATTACTACTTCTTTTCCGATTTCGATATAGCGAATAAAACGCTTTAGATAAAAAAAAACGCTCGAAAAACAATTAACGTGCAAACCGATAAAAAAAAGACTTAATCGTTTCGTTGAGAGTTATCGCGTGAAGATTTCGTTAGCAACTAGTAGCGTGTGTCGAGAGAGCCAGCGTCGCGACGCTTCTTTTTGGCAAACGGGCCAAAGCGCACGTAACGTGCGTGCGTAGTGCACAAGAACGAACATATTTAAATAGATATTTTATTTATTTTTATTTAATTTGAGTAGTGTTGCACCTACCTCGCTCAGGGCCTTTTTGTCCGACTTCTCTTTGCCGCCATTCTGCAACAATTTTATAACGTTTTTGGCACCTTCTACAACGGCCGCTTCTATCCGCAATCGGTGACGTAACTCTTCGATGCGCTCCTCTAGGGTGATTTCCAATTCCTTGCCTTCGCCGTTCGAGGAGAGATCGTGGACCGATCCGCTCGACTGCTTATTGTTTATGTTGTGTTTCACCTAATGCAACAACAAATTTAAAACAAATGTTAAATATTGTTTGTTTTGTTCTTTAACTTTTTTTTATTGATTTCGGTTAAATTATAAACTTGTAACTTGATTAAACCAACTAACAATTCGAGTTAATCAATAAATACCTGATTCGATTAATCATTAATGAAATTAATATGAATGGCAAATCAATATCTTTAATAGTTCGGCAAAAATTCTCATTCAAAATTTGCTTTTTTAAGATTACATTAGAAAACAAATAAAATGTCTTTAAATATTGAAATTAGTCGAATTCAAATTTAGAAAAAAACATTGGAAAGTAAAAAGATATGACCTATTTAACTGCTATCAAATTTCACTAAAGCTTTTAAATGATTCTAAACAAATTTTAGCCTAATTAAAACCTTTAAATACTTAAATCCAAAACATATCAAAATGTAAAACATTTAATTATTTTCATTAAGAACTTTTTCGATATCTATAAATTAATTCATTTTTAACGAATCGAAAAAATTGAGATATAAAAGAAAATAAAACTTACTTTTAAAATGCGCATTTTAAGAAAGTCAATTTTTGCCTTGGAGTCCTGCAGCATTTGCTGCGCCTCCGCCAGCAACTTCTTGTCCCTGGTGATGCTCTGAATCATATTTTCGGTACCCTGTTTGACTTTCAGTTCGATGTTCAGTTGCTTTTCCAAGGAGATCAATCGCGGGTCCTGACTAGCCACCCCATCCTGTTCCTGCTGATGCGACGACGACAGGGAGGAAAGCATTGAATCTGCAAGAAAAAAAAAATTACACGTGACTGCTTGAATCCAATTAAGAGATAACGTAATAACAAAAAGAGACAGCTGCAGAATAAACTAGCAATTAAAGCGCACTTACCATAAATTCTATTAGCGCGCCAAATAACGTTTCCTAATAATTATTATAACAATAATAGCAACAATTTAATGTGTACATAATGAGGAACACAACGCACATTAGTGGGAATATACCGTTTCGGTACGCACCAGCTGGCTTATTACGAATAATATACAAGGTGATTCTTATCTACGGTCACATCGGCATTTAAATAAATTATATGACCATATCGGTATTATACGTATAAGTGCGATTAAAAATGATGTTTTATAAATAAATCATTGCACATTTCGTAATTAGGAAATGTATGCATTAATTAAGTGTCGCTTTATGGGTAGCGTTGCAATTAAACTAATAAACAAAAGGTTCGCGGAGAAGGATAATAATCAATAACAATCTGTGCAGAGGGAAAAGTAATAATAATTTATAAACGTATTTGGTTTAGTGGAACAAAGTACATGCATGGTAAAATGATTTATTGTAATTTGCATTTATTATGTATCATTTGCTATTGTCAATATTAATAACAATTGGCAATAAAGTAGTAAGCGATGGTAATAATGGTGATTGAATATAAATCGCCGGATTTGCGCTCTGCAATAAACAATGAAATTAAGTTCAAATGCCAAATTAACTATTTTATTGCTGTTTCTATTGCCGATTTTGTAATGACTGATGCCTTTCAACGCAATTTTCATTTAAAAATTTACCTTTACATATTATTTAAAATTTAGTTTAGTTTAGTCTTCTTTTACATTCATTTAAATTTTAAAAACATTGAATTGATGTTGCTTTAGACAGATTTAAACGCTAAGAGTGTTCAACAAATGAATCATCTTTTATTGTTTATTCACCTTTCGTATTCCCACCTTGATTTGTTGTTTTCTTTTTATTGTTTTTTTACGATATCCTTCCGATAACACTTCTTTGTAGTGTAATAACAATTTTATGGTATAATTATTATAGCTATGGGAAACTGCGAGATTCAAATGAAAGTGATATATCTCCGTGTACTTTCAATTCTTCGAATTAAAACTGGTAATATACTGAAAGGGTATTAATTAAAACATCCGCCATGATAAATTAATCGCAAGATTGATTGTGCTTTTAATTACCTTTCATTGGTTCGCAATTAAAACGTAAGTTTTTAATCAGCTTTCCTAGAATTTTATACTCATCACATCTTTACAAAATTACCTTCGCAATTTTTTCTATTATTTTCATTGTTTAATAAACATAATTAAGTTTTAGATATTTATTTAGTAATTTCTCACTTTCAAATTATTATTTTTTGCCCTTTTGAATACAACTACAATTTTAATTTTAAAATGTTTTAAAACTTCGTAAATTAAAATCAACAAAACATTTAGAAAACTACAACTTTCGCAATAGTTTTAAAGTTTTAATTAGCGTTTCTGCATGAACATTCATTTTCTTCTAGCTTCATTCTAGTAAACTTTGCGTGTTTGTAGAATATTCAAAGAGTGCAAAACACATCCGTTCAGTGCCCCGCGTTTATTTATGTTCTAATTAACAAACACATTAATTAGAAGTCAGTACATTAACCACACTTTAAACACTTGCCTATATTGCCAACCTGCCATTGTTATAACTTCAGATAAAAAATAATAACAGAACGAAACGAAAAAAAAAACGGTATAATTGCTGTTTGAAAAGGATAAAACTTGTTAAAAAAAAAGTTTGAAGTTTCTGTTGCAGCAAGATTTTTTTTTTTTTTGAAATTGGGTCAAATTTTCAAAGGAAGATAAACGAAACGAGATCGCACGGATTGATTACCCTTGAACAATTTTTACCGTTACATGGTTCCTCTCGTTTTTATCAACAACAATTTAATTATGTTCACTCGAAAAGAAGAGCGAGCAGAATAAAAGGAAGTGAGCAGCGTTCGAAATTTATTATTGTAGCACTGTGTGAATTTTTTAATGCATGCATCACACAAACACACACTATACATACTAGTTGAGGTCTCTTAAAAAGCGCATTATAGTTGCGAAAATTAGCGATCTGTTCCCATGATTACGATCGTCACGATCACACGAGAATTATTATAATTATTATATGCCAGACAATTCTAGCATTTTCCCCTCTATTTTTTTTTTCTTAATTCACTTGCTGCTAAAAGGTGCTGGTAATAATATTAGCAACGATTTAACACCTTTATATAGTTACGTAGGTATTACATACATATAGTACATAAATCGGATTAAGCGTATTCCATTAATTAGTGTTGCATTTGCTCGACAATAAGCAATTGTAGAGAAACCGTTAAAAGTGGCTAGGAAATGTTTTTATTAAAACTCACCAAAGTGTGCCTTTACTTTAATTAAAACAAGTACTTTGCGCTTTGTTTATTTTTGATTGCAAACTTTAATCTCAATTAAATCATATTTAAAATTAATTATTAATTATATTTAATTAAGGTATTTTTAAGATTGACTTATTTCGGAAAAAGTTACCAACGGATTTTAGATGCCCGAAACTAAAGGAAATGACAAATTATCAAATTAATAATTAATACTACAAACCCCTGATCCCAAAATTGGTTAATGCAAGTTACAATCATTTTTCAGAAAAAAATTGAAGGTTTCTAGCAAAATTCGAAAAATAGAGAGGTTTTTTAAAAAATTGCTTTTGTAGAAGTGGATATTTTTAGCTATTTTTTTTTAGTTGATCTATTAAAAGCTTTAATTAAAAGCCGATAACATATATTAAATTTAATCTATTAAATTGTAATTGATAGACCGTCTTTAAGAAAAAAAAATACTGGAAATTATTTAGACAATTTATATATATATATATATTTTTATTTTAGTTTTATTAAAAACAAAGGAAAACTTCAAATAAAACTTTTCTAGCCAAAATACCGAAGTATGAACGAATAACAAGACAGTAAAAGTTTTATTTTACGACTCGCGAGTTTTATTACTCGATGAAAATATTTTGTTATTGTATAATCCATTATTAGTTGTTTGTGGGTCCTTTCATTGTTATATTTTCGCAAAAAGGTTATTGCCACTAACAATAAAAGCTAATTTTATAAAATATCGCTGTCGACAATATAAACAATTTTTACATTTTTCTATATTTTATCCACTTTTAAATTCATCAGATATAGTTTATTATAATAAGAAATCAACAAAATCAATCAATAAAATGCAACTTCCAGGAGCTATAACTTTTGGCCTTAAACCAATTACGGACGGAACAATCAATTGCAATATTAACACTTTTCCATGCCTCTTATACGCACAATTTCCATTTCCAATGCAATGCAAACTGTACTATTAAAATTCCACAGAGCAAACAGGAAAAACAGGGACCTTTCAAGTACGTATACAGCATTACTTCCTCTTTTGTTCTAATTTGCATTTGGAAAAACGAATAAGCGGAGAGGCTTAATTATTATGATATGAAAATAGCGGGAGGAAGAGCGACTCATTAATGAGCATAATTAATTAATTCGTCGTACACTCAAGAAGAGAACCATGCAAGTAGTGAATGGATAATTACCTCCGTTGGTTGGAATTGATGGTGCCGATTGTCCTTGCGTCAAAATAATTTGCGACTCCAATTCGGCCAGTTCGAATTTCATGTCGGCCAATCGTTGATTGGACGCCTTGACAATTTGGTTGACGTGGTTTAGCGATTTGCGATCGGTGTGCAATTCGCGTAGTTTCTCCGCGCCCTCTTTGATTTTCAGTTCTTTGCGGATTTCCCTTCGGATGATGTCTTTCAGTGTTTCGTAGCGGTATGAAAGTTGCGAGTCCGGTAAGTAGTTATCGGTTGGCACGCCGTACTTATTTGAAAGTTCATAAAGAACTGGATGACGGATGTAATCACCCTGTAACAAACAATAATCTGTATTTTAAGAAAAAAATAATTGACATTCTTTATCGATAATTTTATCATTGTGCAAACAATTCGGTTCAAAATTTTATGTCATCGATAGTAACCAATTTCGATGGTTATAAAGTGTATTTTCAAACTATTAGATAATTTTTATCTTCAAGTCAATCTTGAAAACCGTTCTTAGAAAGCTTAAATACACTTTACAAAATTAAAAAATTATGATTATTAAATAAAGTCGGGGTAGACAAGGCTGTCTACCTTGTTGACCTCTTAAGGCCAATTGACAAAATGTTTAGAAACTTTTTTGTATAAAGATTAATTGATCGGCAAGAAAGTTAAGGGGAGCCCTTTCGAGAATAACAGATAATGTTGTAAAAGTGAAAACCAAAAACTTTTTAATAGACCTGAAAAAAAAGCAGAAGAAATAATTGTTCAGGAAATGGATGATCTTCTAATTTTGCGCCACATTTTGTACAAATTGGACGACATTTCATAAGTTTCTCCAAAATTATAAGGAAAAAAAATGAAATAAAACTATTTCTACCGATCCAACTGAAAAACTGATAAAATTTTGGGACTTATTTGGTAACGGTTACTCAGCTAGATTTTGTAAACATTGTGGACAGGTTGTTCCAAACAAAATTGGAGTTTAAGTTGATCATTGAGCCAAACTTGGTAATGGATTAATAGAAAAGATATTGCCTATTTTCTATAGCATATAAACAAATTTCAAGAGCCCAAGAAGGAAAAGAAGAAAAATAAGAAGAAATCAAAGGAGAAGAAGGATTTATTGGTTTTAGTAATCCAGTTTTGCAATTATTAAAAGAATTTGCATATTTTTCCTATGAAGTTACTTACTTTATAAGTAAAATATTGTTCTTAGTTTCATTTAGTTGTTCTTCCTCTAAGATTTTTTTTATTATTAAATGACAAATGTTGCATGAAATGTGTTTTTCTATTTAGTTTTTAGGTATTTAGCAGAAAAACAAAAGAATTAAGAAAAATATAATAATTTTTGCATTTTTTAAATTTTAAAAATAATAACGATTAGCCTACTTTGCAAAAACTTACACATAGCTTTTCCAACCCTACATTCCGAAAACTTAAACAGTTTTTCCAAATAAAATCTGCAAAATTTTAAATTTAAATTGATCAAATGTTATTGTTTGCAAATTTAATTTTGCTAAACAAATCAATAACATTTTTTTTTATATTTCTAGTAGCATACAATTAAAACAAATTGCACGAACAGCAGAGAAAAAAAAAAACCTGCACAAAAGAAAAGGACCTTGATTGAAATGAGTTACCTTGGGTCACTTGAGAAATTACAAATATATGAAAAGAATACTAAGTAATTTTATATCAGCAATATCAACCTGCAGTATGCATCGTCCTATAAATTTCTTGACTAAATAAACGCAACAATTTATCATTCAATATAGATATTTGTAAAACATATTCTGCATGACTGCACGTAACGTGTTACTTTATAATGGCTGTATATTAGAAACCTGTCGGTGTCGCATTTAATCAATAAATGGCCATCGATTAATAATGAATATATCACTTGCTTCGAAGTTAATGACTCATAAAAAACGTGCATTAAATTGTTCAATTCATCTGTAATTACCTTATTGCTAGCCAACTTACTTATTCAGCACACTTACGTTACGCGTTTAAAGTGAAAATCCGAAAGTAATTTTGCTAAAAATATTTCACGGCCATCGGCATTATTAAATCGGTGAAAATTTCATTCTGTTACATAACGAGCAAGAACTTTTTGTTTTCATTCGGCTGATTTTTTTCTTTTCTTGTTTTTTTTGTATAATGGAAAGTGGATTTTCATTTTTTTTTTGCGCAGTAGCAACAGTAAATAATGAGTCTTGTTTGTGTAAGTACAGAATATAAGAATTAAAAATGATTGTGGAAGAAGCACTTTCACATACGTGCACGTTGTTCTTGTATCTAATGGTTGCTAACAATTTCCTTTTCTTCTTGCTTTTCTTCCTTGTTCGCATAAAGCAAAGATTTGTCGTATATAAGTAAAATGCCACAAACAACTTTCGATTATACCAACTTTTTTCGTTGTTTTTTTCTCTACTTCTTTTGTTTCGTTTGTTCAAACATCAAATTGGAAATACTTTTGTCGGTTGGGACTCATGTAAAGTGCATTCGAGCAAAGAAAACGTTGTTAGATTCTTATATGCACTGTTTGTCAAAGTTATTACTGTTCTATTTTTTTTTTTTGCAAAAAATACAATTTCTATTAAATTTATGTTCATTTTTATATATTTAAAAATGCTTCTGAAGGTTTTTTTATCAACAAAATCAATAATGTTACGAGTTTTAATGTAATTAAAGTGACTCCCCACATAAATATTACAAATTTCCATAAATTTAACTAAGGGTTCCCTTTAATTATTAGTTAATTAATAAAACACATTCATTTAAAAACTAATTTACTTGGCAAATTTAAAAGTAACAGAATTTCGAAGGTTTTTCTTTATTTCAAATCCTTTTTTTTTTTGTAAATTAGTATATTTTCAAGAGTTTATTTATTTCGGAAACTTTCATTTAATTCTCCTGTGATTTAATAATAATAATAAATTTAAAATAATTTTATTACCAAATTTAAAAATAGGATTTCTCTTCTTTAATATATTTTTTTAAATTTGATTATCTTTTAATTAAATAAATCCCCGTCAAATAAAAAAAAACATTTCCTTAAAAATGTTAAAAATAAGAAAGCTTTCAAGGAAATTTTCACAAAAATATTAATTTTGTATTATTTTTATTTAATATATTTTTTTTATTAATTATTATTTTAATTAATTTTAATTTTATTATCTTTTAAAATTTAATAAACCACCGCTAAATTGGAAGTAATTTTCTTAATATTTCCTTAATAAAGTTAAAAATAATAATGGTTTAAAAAGGAAATTATAATTAAAATTAAAATTTGGTGTATCCTTTTCTTTTCCTTATTAAATATTTTTTCCTTAAATTTTAATTTGGTTATCCACCGTAAATTAAAATATAATTTTCGTATTTTTTTTTTTCAAAATTAATGCATTTTAAATAGTATTTTTTCATATATTCAAATTTGCAATTTCCATTACTTCGACATAACAACGTACGTTTAAAAATAATAAAATTTTCAAAACAAATTTAAAAATAATAATGATTTCACATAAACCAAACTTAAAACACAAGATAGAATTCAAAATATTTCAAAACATTTTTAGTCACATTTGTTTCACTAATTTATAAATTCCAAAATTATTTTTATTGTTTTTTTATTTAATGTCTATTAACAAATTAATTAATGTACAAAATAAATGCATTTTCTTTCTTGTAAATATAAATACTCATAAATGTTAATTAAATATTATAGCAAAATTAATTAATCATTTACACAAATAAAAAATGCGCTCAAAAAGCGATCTAATTAACTCAAGCCGAGTAAATACAGATAAAACTGGACATTCGGACATTTTAATTAAGTGGGATGTTTACATACATCCATAATAATTAAAATATTCGAGTTCTAATTATTGACAGATAATTGCAATAATTTAAATAAGCATAAACGTGAAAGTTCACTTAAGTTCCTTAGAAACACTGACTGATACGCCAACGATTTCTTTACGCCACTGCTATAGTACCTATAAGCTACTATTAATAAATTGAACATTTGCTCGGTGCACGCACACACAGAGATACTTAGCTGCTTCTTATTTATTGCTGCTTTAAGTCTTTTCAACAAAACGGCAACGTATTTTTTCCCAGAAATACAAGCAACTTGCACAATAATAATAATAATAATTGAAACGAGCGTTGCAATATTGCGCGACGTTTGAATTATTGCTTACCTATTATTGTTTGTCTTAAAACGTATAATGCAAAGCTCATTTGCACTCCTGTAATTATATGCGCTTTATATAAATGCCCTGCTGCGTCCCTAATTCGCCAAAGCCTTATTTGTTTAAATCGGCGAAATTCATCTTGCAGACCTCTCGCTTTGTATTAACATAACATGTTTCAACCAAAGAATACTCATCTCGTTAGATAAGCAGCAAAAAAGCCAACTGAGGAATTCTAACCGCTCCCAATTAGACTTTTTTTCAGCCATTTTTTTGCAGAATAAAGTTGTGGGTTGTAGGTTTATATTTATAACTTGTCATTTATTGTTTTACTTGGCTTATATGAAGCATTTAATAATTTTTTTTTGCACGAATAATAGCCAAAATAAACATTTCTTAATTTGTTTCCTTTCTTTTCTTTTGGTATTTAGTAAAAAATAGTAAAAAAGCAAAAACAAAAAGAATGGCGGAAATTCCCATCGCGGAGAAAATTTCCTAATTATATTTAATTACAACTGTGTCTCGTGAGTTCTCCTTTAGCATTTCGCATTTGGTTCTGTTCTGAGCCATTAATGATAACTGCTAGAAAGCGAAAAAATTGCAAACAAATATAACACATCACATCCAAGAAAATATAAATAATAATAATAAACAAATTGCTAGCTATTTTCTCGGAATCGCTGTAATTTCTTTTTAATTTATTTAGAAACTTTTTTCTTTTTCATTTCGTTTGATGTTTCCACTTAATATGCGTATATACCAAATGTCAGAAGATTCATTTTTTATTTTTATTGTGCGTTTTTTATTTTACTTTTTATATTAAAAAGTTGATGGATTTCTAATGAAAATTAAAATAACTTTTACCTAGATGGAATAAATCTGAATGGCAAAGAGAAAACAAAAGTTCTGAATGTGTTTCTGTTTTATGGAAACAAAGTTATTACAATTGAAATGATAGTGTTTTGTGGCAAACATCACTGTTGTAAACTTTTTTTTTTTCAAAAGTTTATTGATATTTTATGACAGCAATAAATAATAATAAATTTATGAAAATTATTACTTTCAGATTTGAATTAACTTCACTTATTAAATGGAAAAGTAGTTAATACAAATTAAAATCAAATGAAATGAAAACAAAACACTAATAAAGGAAATTTAATGATTTTTTCAGGCTATAAAAAAACCAGATGCCTTCTAACTACGATATGTCAAACAAAAACCATGACCACTAAATTATTGAAAAAAAAGAGACAGAAGACATTCTTTACCACATTCTAAATAATTTTTCCCTTTTACGCCAAGTTTTTCCTTATTTCATTTTTATACATATTTATTTATAACTTAATCCTAATGAATTCAGTGTTGATATGTTTGAAAAGCTAAGAAAAGATTTCATTAAATTAACAAAGCCAAAAGGTGAAAACATAAAAAAATCCAATTGAAAAATAGAAAAAGCAATCAAACACTATCTCCAAAAAGCAAAAATTATATCTTGACCCCTGACGACTCACAAATATTAACATTTTACTGGTTTGAATGATGCAAACTTATTTTGAAAATCAGGACGCTTTTGACTATTTAACTTTTTGCTTTTTAATTTTTAAAATTTTTATTTTATTTATGACCAAATTCGAAAATTTAAAGTTTTCATTAAGTAAAATTTGGATTGAATAGTTTAGGTCAGATTTAGTTAAATTAACCGTCAGAAAAAAAAAACGGAGAAAATAAAAATGACTAATGGAAAAACATATAGAAAAATAAATTGCAGACTATCCAAAAAAGAAAAAAGTAGATCGGATGTGTATTCCAAATAACAGCAGCAACGGCAACATGTAATTTAACAAGACCATACAATCTGATTATGCATACATCCTGATTCCTGCCATCATTTCACACATTTATGAAAACCATTCTATTGCAGATTTCCAGATCCGCATAGAAACTAATACAAATTTATTAAAAAAATAAAATTAAAATAAATATTTTCAAGTTCAACATCGAAAACATTGAAACATTGATTATTCATCGGTAACGGCGAATAGAGAAAGTGGCAAAATCAGTCGAACAAATTAATTAAAATTAATTAGCGTGCGTCATAGTTCAGTTTTAAAGGCAACCTTATTCGGGGAGGACATTAGACGTTAATTAACACAGATATAGGCACATAGAGTCAGTTGGTAAAAATTTATATGAATTTCACTTTGCAAGAGCGACGACTGGTCATTATGTAGGTGGCCCCACTAATGAATTTTACTGTTAATTAAATCATTAAGAGAGAGAAATTGCCATCATTTTACATTATCATTATAAAGTGCACGTACAATCAGTAATAAGCCTTCGTGGACTTGACTTGCGAGGCAATTTGAAACATTAAGTACAGTGGAAGCTATTGAAACTTCTTAATTCTAATATGATATAATGACTTTAGATTCAGTTAGATTGGCTGTTATATTCATACATTCAATGATTTATTAGAAAATTGCCACGACAAATAAGGAGATAAGCATGCACTGAGAGATCCTTTCAGTAAAGGCATTTTGTGTTGGCTGCTGAATAAAATGAGAATAGTTTTCAGTGAAAAGTGCGAAGGAAATGGGCGCGGTTTATGGTTTTCCGTTATCTTATCTTTTTCATTTTTGTTTACCTACACATGAGCCACCTTTTATCGATTTTTGGTATACTTTTCACAAGAATTGTTGCTTTACTTTTAGGATTTACAAATAGCTTTCATCAAACAATTAAATGAATTGTAAAAAATATATTTTTTCTCTTTAAGTACGAAGGATTTATAATTTTTATGTAAAACTACAATTTTGGGTACATTTCGAATTAATTATTTATTTATTTATAAAAATAGTCCATTATTTTCAAATTCAAGCAGAAAAACTATTTTTTT
>JASKGO010007110.1:0-12826 GCA_030556065.1 Holobus sp. GC000080 | reverse complement strand
GGGACTATTTTAGGGGACCTAGAATTTGGCCCAAACTGGTAATGGTGAAAAAATCAAACTGATATCTTTTATGGTTTCCCCATAACAAATGCCCTAGGATGCAAAAAAATACCCTGTATATATCCACAACGAAGGTATTCCGATTAATGTCCAATGCATTGTTTGAAAGGTTAACAACTATTGATTTAATTGATATCAGTTTCGTAAGGATCGGACAAGTTTTGACCACATTATCAAGCTATGTGAATATATGTAAGTAAAAGAATAATAAAATGGAAAAGTTCGTGAAATAATTTTGTAATTATAATATTTTTTTATTGCTACCCCTATTGGTAGTAATTTGTCTAATGTAAAATTTAAAATTAAATTAAGAGAAAGCTATAAATGATGTTTGTTATCACAAAAAAGCTTATTGCATGTAGAATGAAAATTTGCAATAACTTATCGATGGGTTGTTTCATAAAATAAAAAGATAATTTCGGTATCTCATTCCATGATCCTCCTTTTATAACACTTGTTGTTAGGTTTTCGTGCTATAATTTTTGGAAAATTGCAAAGTTCTTAAATAATTAATATTTTTCTTGGTAATTCTTGGTCTTACCCATAATTGTGATATATCAAATGAAATAGTTTTTTTAAGGAGCATAAAAATCAATTGTAATAAGCATATGATTCCATAACATAAAAAACTTTGAATTGTGAATTTTTTATTGAACATAACAATATTAACTAGCCTAAAATAATTTTAAATTGTATAGGTAAGCTTCACTGATAAAACGATGACTATGAAAAAAATTAAAATAACCCGATATACGATTTAAATTTAAAATACCTAAAATTAGGTCTTTGTATCGTAAAACGAAGAGGATTACAAAATGCCACCGAAAATTGAAAGACGCAGGGACACTTGTAAAGCGGTCGTTAAAGAATTTATTTATAGTGATGGGCCATTAATAAAATCTAGAGTAAAGATAACGACGCCTTTCTGCACTTTATAATTAACACACCCAGTTGCGCATTTCTTATTTTCATTGATACATTTCGAAGAAACCACAACCACTGGCGTAAAACAAATTTATTGAACGGATTTTAATCTATGGAGCAGTGTATGCGGAGTATTGGTACGGCCGAAAGTGTAAATAGCGGAAGTGTCGTTAAAAATAAAAGCGAGCGATTGATTGGAAAACCGCCAAAGCTGTATTATAATTTCCTTTGAAGAATTATCGTGTACGTAAAACAAACAAAAATACGTCGAGCTTGCTTAATGGTCTCCTACAACCCTTTTTCAATTCGTTTTTTTTTTTCGCCTTGTAGCAATTATCTCGATCTATTGAACACCGAAAGCGAAATGTCAGTGCTTACCCTTTTGCATCGATGATAGTCGAGCAGAAGATTGAAAATGTTAAATTTGCCAGGACGCAATTGCTTTTCAGGCAGCTTTTTGTTACAGAGCTTTTAAAAAGCTTTTTAAGTGCAACGCGTTTCTTTTGTTACAAGCTAAACTTGAACTTTTAAAAATGTTTTAAAGTTACCGTGTTAAATTTAGAAGAAAATATTTATTTTTTGTCGAGAAAAAAAAATGTAAATTTAGTTTTTCTTGGCTCATTGAACGTAATTAATCAAAAAAACTGTTTCTGGTTTCAATATATGTTTTTGCTGTTATTTTTATTTTTACTTCTTAGTACATTTTGAAATCTATGAGCTATAGAATTTTAATTAGTGTGTTTTTATTTTTTATGTATTTATATAATTTTTTTGTATAAATAATTTGAATTAATTATGACAAGTTTAATGGGATGTGTACTTTTGGAATAATTTATTTGTATTGCCTCCAATGAGGGCATTAAATATGCAAACAAATACTGCAATTTTTATTGCCAATGGCAATAACAGTAAAATTCTTTTAATGGCAATTTTTAATGCCCCTTTGTTTAGTGTTTCGTTTTTCATTTAGAATTATGCACTTGGCAGATATTTTAATGGGTAAAATTAAGTAAGTTTTTATTATTTTTTTTTTTTTTAAGTGACAGTTTTTCTCCTTTAGTTATTATTTTTAACAGTCTTAACTCTTAACCAACTCCTCTCTATAGGGTAGACCGAATTGTTAGTGCTTTAGCGGATATCAGGAAAATATGTGCTGTAAAAGTTTAAGTGTCATTTCCATTCCTTAAAACATTATTTCCTCGATTTGTTCGCAATTAAATTAAAATGTTGATTTCGGACTATAAAAAGTTGTCTTTAAAATGTTTTTGTTCAAAATTGCTGAAATGAAAGAGGATTTATGATTAATAATTTAAGATAATTTGAAAAATTGAACCTTGGTATACTATGAAATCAAACAACTACTCTAATAGCGAAAATGTATTCTTTCTATTATTATTATATTTTGGGAAAATTGACCTCTAAAATGTACCATTATATTTTTATTAGCATATTTTGTCTTTGAAGCAACAATTTAGTCTAGTCTGTATACATTTACCTATACAGGGTCACACAAATTTTATTATCATCCCTCCCATTTCTTTATTTTTGAACAGATTGTTATCAAATTCGGTATACATCCATAAAACCACATTTCCAATTACACTGGACAGATGTAATTTTTGTATCAATTCCCGATTAATTGGAAATGGCGCCAACTTTTAATTTTTAAACGGCAACCCTACTTTTTTAGAAGTTTTATTTGATATTTTTACCCACAATGAATATTTGCAACATACTGTAAGTGGTATCAAAAGATTCGTCATTAAATATCATTTTTGCATTACTTTTTTTCACTTTTTTTAATTTCTAAGGACCATCCTGGGTTGATTAACTTAATGTTTATTACTTTTCTTTTTTTTAGTTGCACAAAAATAGATTTTTATGAATCAATGTAGATGGCTGTGATATGGCTCAAATTACTCAGAATGAAGTAAGGTTTTGTTAGAAAGTTGCAAATCTACCATAAGTTTAATATTTTGGGATATAAAGAAATGACTACTACTACCACATCTGGTGAAACCGGAAGTGATGTAAAAAAAACTACCATCTAGTGCTAGTCTAATTGATTGGAAATCTTGTCTTATCTACGGATACTAAATTTAATGAAAAGCGGTTCATAAATAAAGTAATGGCAGGGGTGGTAGTAAAATTTGTGTTACCCGGTATTTATTATTATTTTAATTTCCATTTTTAAAGAAAAAGTAATTGATTTGTTAATTAAATTATAAATAAATAAAAAAGAACATAAACAATCATCAGTTTAATAACTGAAAGTAATGCTAATAAAACATTTTATAGGCATTTTTATTAGAAAAGTTACTTTATTACATAAATACCGTAAAAATAAATAGGGCAATGTGTATTAAATAAACAACATTAAAAGTTTTTTGCGAAAAGTACACACATTCATAAACTACCGAAACGTCCAGCAAAAAACTATATTTATAAAAAATAAAATAAAATACAAATTTCTAATAAAACTAAACTCATATTGAGAAATCACGTAATTCTTTATTTTTGCCATAAAAAATAAATGAATGAATTATAGGCAAACTAATGATAAATTATGAGCAATATAGCCAATAAAACGGAAACCAACCAATATCAAAAAATTTATTAATAGCAACGAGTGTAAATCAAAGAAAGTTATAAGGAGCCTTCAAGATTTTAACGATTGCACCGGCTCATTAAATATTGTATAATTTTAGATTACACATTCACTGGAAAAAATGTACTCGTATGTAAGTCTGATTAGTACTCTGATAAGATTAGATAATCAGGCATCGATTAAATCGTAAACCCGTAGTCAATGATTGGGGGGATGACACCATGAACTTGGCTTGTTTTCCCTCTCGTTAGTTGGTTTAATCTTCAATGATCCTCTATCTTTACGTATAGGTATAATTTGTACGTGCGCTTGTTGCTCATTGCACATGTAATGAATTTCCACGTACCACGGCGTTTGCAGTGAAACCTTCTAGCATCTGTGGCACGTACAGGGAAACGCGCGCGCGCTTTTCCTTTCGCTTTTTCAAACCGATTGCTAGTGATCGCATTAGAGTTGCGACGCGTCCGTTAATTTCCACTTTGCGCGGCAAGTGAACAGCGCGTATTTTCCGCCTGTCAGTTCTTCTTGTCCTGAAAACAGTAAAAGACGGTAATAACCTGAATAATTGAGTTCGAGTTCAAAGTGGGAAAAGTTCTTTTCTTCTCGTGTCTATCGGAATTTGCTGGCATGTTTGCCTAGAAGTGAGTGCAATGTCGCTAATTGCACGTGCAGGTAATTAGCATGTGGTCGGCATCATGTTAGACAGCAGCGGCAAAGATCTTTGTGTGTTTAACGCGAATCCGAAACTTGACTTCCGGTTGGCTTGTGTCAAAGTTTTGCAACTTTACTGCAAAGTTTTCGATCATTTGGAACATTACAATGAATTGAGGTACATATTTTTCACAATTTTACTGTGTTCCTTTGTTTTCTTTTTTGTTAATTTAATGATTTGTTTTTAAAAATATACATTTAAATTTTTTTGTTTTTTAATTTGTCACTATGAAATGGTTGTGTTGTTAGTCAAGTTAAAGTTTCTACTGAATGCCTTGGCAAGAATTCTAGTAATGTTTTTGCGGACAATTAAGTCATTTTTATTTTCAAATTATGACTTGTTGCTGATTAACTTATTAAACAATTTTTGTTATTTATTAAGAAAATTGTATTTATAAAATGCTGAAAAAACATTTTAATATTATTTTACCATTTTATTAAATTTAAAAAAAACTGTTTAATAATTTTCATTAAATTTAAACGAAATAGAAAAGGAAAATTAGAAAAAATGTAGCAAGTTTAAATTAATCTTTTTTTCTTTTCGTCTCAATATAATGCTTTATTAATGCAAATGATTGCACTTAGAGTACATTAGAGAAATAAGCATCAAAAAGAGGTTTTATAGTTGTGACCACAACAAGTAATTACAGTAATTGCCTTTACTGAGTCATCCACTGTTTCTTAATAACTTATAATTGTTTATATTTCACTCTTTAGTCTAATTGAATCCCATTTGAATTTTGACTTAAATCGCCTGGTGAAAATTGCCAGTGAACTTGCTTTAAAACCTGCTTTCCTTATCGAATGTTTCATGACTAATGTGTGTTTTTCTCCTTTTACATAAAGGGATTGAGCGATTCATCGCTTTATTAATCGCTGTCATTGTGCTTTTGAGCGGAATTTCCACATTGTTTCTTTACAGTCTGTGGTTACTTCATAGATATCATTTGAATCGGTTTCGTACAAGTTTACATTTGATAAAATAGAATCACTTACTTTTCTTTATAAATAGAACAAGTTTTTTTTTTTAATTAAAATTGTAACTATAAATTGTAATAAATGAAGGAATTTTTGGGATGGGCATTAAATTTTTTATTTTCGATTGCGTTGCGAGAGTATACTAAATTTGTAAAGAATCATAAAGAGGAGTAAATGGCAAAAATTGTTACACTTAAGTAAACACTTACAATGCACTTAATAATCGTTTGCGTAATGGGCGCACATAACAAGCAAAGAGCAATTGGTGAGGCGCTTAATGGAGGAAGTCAAATCGCCTTGACGGGATTACCATTGTTCGCACTTAATCGTTGGTGCGATTTATTTTATTGGGAGCACTAAGTGCAATCACTTTTTATGACCTCAAATAATTATTGTTTCACAGTACCTATATTCTATTCTTAATTTATTTTTATGCTATATCTGATTAGGTTTTAATTTAATAAGCAAAAAATGTTTGCTTAATGTGTCATTTATTTAAACGTCGTTTTTGTGTGGGTTGCTGATAAAATATGATAAGTGAAATTATTACTAGCGGAAATTAAATGACGCTAATGATAGATTTCTAATTTTACAATGAAAATACAAAAAAAATTGTTTGTGGTGTTTAATATTTGTTTATTAATTGTTGTTTATTCCCTAACAGTTTTTAATTGAATTGTAAAGTAGGTTTCCACACTAATTTATGACTTTACGAATTTATGCCGTAAATCAAAACTTTAAAGACAATATTTATGTTTCCTGTTAATTAATCTGGATAGATTTAAATTCAAAATTTTCTAAGCATTAAATTAAAGCTAATTTAAAAATAAAAACTGAAATTTTAAAAATTGATTTCACACTTATTTTTCTATTGTACAAATCAATTTAGCCTAGTTAACCCAATGAAGTCTTTACAATGGGAAAACGGGGGCTATAAATCTCAATAAGAGTGATGGCATTTCTATAAGTATCGTATTGTAGATATATTAAAATTTATTATTGGAAATAAAAAATGAAGGCAAAAGAATACACAGTTTTTTATTATTATTAGAGCTTTTTGTGTTTCTAGCGTTAAACACCACCCATAAATCAGGTGGCTAACAAACTGTCTGACAAATGTACACGTGTATTTGTTTTTGTTGTTATTCAATCGTTAAAAATAGATGTAGGTACGAGTATAATGTAATTTATGAGCTGCTATGCATTTTAATTTAACGGCCGGTACGAAGCTTCTGAAAGACTTCTCAGATTGCGTTGTGTGCGAAGTGTTTAATTTAGTCCTTAATGATTTTCGGAATTCGTTTCTTTAGTTGCGCACTTTCTTAAGGACCAATGCCAAAAAATGCATTTTTAACCAATTTACGTCAATATTGTACAAGGTTCGACTTTGCATTTTTAGCCGTCTCGTAAATTCTTAATACTCGTATATCCATTTTTTCTTTTTTTGATTTTGGAATATTTCTGTCTTCTATCAGTTAAAAAATAAATAGCATAAAATTATTTTTATACACTTCTTTTATTATTTTCTACATTTTTGAATATTGAAAGTGAATATAGTGCCAATCAGTTTATCTCTATCATCCAAAGTTTTCTTAGAATTTCAGGAAGAGATAAAATAGGTATGAAGTTTGTTTCAACAGGTTTTTCACATTGTTTTCGTAATTTTATGTGAAAATTAAGAAGTTTGTTGAATTTAATTTTATGTGAAAATTAAGAAGTTTGTTGGATTCCTTACCTAAATTTGATGCAGACAAATATAATCCTTGTTAGGATTCAAAGGATCTTTTTAAAATAAATTTGTTTTATGGTCAATCTCAGATTAGAAAGTCGTCGTTTTAATAAAAGAATATTACTAAATAAAATCAAAAAAGGCCTATCATCAATACTTCTTTAAATTTTTGCTTTTGAAAGGCGGAGATTTTTGTGAACTTCTACTTTTTGATATTGTATAATTTAAGTCTTACAATTTAGACGAGGGTCGCGGAATTTCAACTAAATTATATATAAAACTGCATCATTAAAAACCCTTGTAAATAAAATTATTTAATTTTGTAACCGTTTTTGTTACTAAAAGAAAACTGTGGCTGACAGATACTTAAATCAAACAGAAACCAGATCATATTTTATTAGATTAAACTATATAAAATAACAGATGAAATAAAAAAAGTTTTCCCTTGTTCGAGTACGTAATTAATAAAAATAAAAAGTTTGTGTTTGCGAGAAATTCATTATTTTATGCAATTGTCCTGTCGGATATGCTGCTGGGTGTCCGCAAGGACATCCAATTATTTTTAATAAGATCCTTATATCCTGTCGATTGGTGACTCCATAAAAATGATTGGCTGTTATTATAACGACACGTTACTTGTTTCTAGTTTCATCTGCACGTCTGAGAAAGTAAAGAAAAATATTGTCCCCTTTTATAATTTCTCAGAATTTTTAAACAGTAAATTGTGATTTATCAGTTCTGTCGAACTTTGTTTTTAAATTTTTATTAATTGTAACACTTTTTTTACGTGACAATATTACGGTAATTAAAATAAAGATCTACAATACTATAACACAAATATAAAAACATGTTTTCTTTTATTTCAGGAAAAACTGCACAAAGTGCAAATGTTCTCGAGACAGTCACGAGGTCTTATCGGAGCATGGGGCGCGTTCCAGATTAGGTTTGAATGTCCTAGGGGATGGAGTGGAACCTACCAAGTTCGGATACTCATTCATTCCTGCAGGATTAACTTCGACCAGAGAGGTAAATTTCTCAAGTTTGTAGTTGGAGCTTTCGGCTTCTCAAAAGCAGAGCGCGCTTCAAGTTTCAATTTCAATTCAAATGTAATGAATACATTTTCAACCAAAATTATCCTTCAAGAAACAATTTTTTTTTTTCTTCAGGTGGATAAATACTACTCGACACTGCCGCAGATCGAAGTGCCAAGATTAGGCACCAAAGGGGAGACTCTAAGGGCTCAAAGGCTCGCTCGACAACTGCCCAAGCAGGATTTGTCGTTAAGTGCCTGCAAGTTCGTCGAGGACGAGCATATCACTTGCTACAATGTAGGTTTTTCCTTTTATTTTCTTCTTTTAAACTAAATGCCCCTTGGCATTTGGCATTTGGTTGTTGTTATATATTAAATGTCATACTTAAATTCTCGCTATTAGTTTTCCAATTATTAGCTTTCTTGTCACATGCTGGAATAATGCGGAAAAGTAATCCTTTTAAGGATCCGACTCAAGGTTTCGCAAATAGAACGAGCGTTTGCACGCAATTGTGCATTCCAGATCGATTTGCAATGGTTTCTTCGTCGTCTTTTCCGTATGCGACACTACATTCGAGCAAATGTGTTTTTGTTTTATGGAGACCAACACGCGATTTATGCATTTTCGTTTTATTGTTTTATTTTTTTCCCATTTCGGTCTCGACTTTGAATATAGTGCTTTGAATGAAGTCTTTTCTTTATTGGGGGTGGTTTACTATAATGAACGATGATAGGTGTGTCGCAGTATTTTTACGCAAATTGCTTTTCAGTCGTGTTCTTCGATGTTTAATTAGAGTGTCTTTTTTTATTTTCTAGCCCGCTGCGACGGTGATTTATGGCTTGAGAGGTTTATTAAAGTAGAAATTGGGTTGGGCAATTGATGATAAAAGTTCTTAATTTGTTTTAATGAAGTTTGTTCTGCTTTGATAAGTGCACTGTTTAACGTTCTTGTATTAAAATTTGTAATTTTATTACGAGTTTTTGGAAATTTTAGGGTTCATTTTCAATTATGCCTTTTAAACTTTTTTTTGCTTTTTAAAATTGTTTTCTTCTTCATTTTTTTTTTGTAAGTTTTATGATTTATTTTTTATATTAGTTTTTAAAGGCTTCGATAATAAACAGCGGTGTTTTGTACATACATATCGTGAAAACTCAATTTAAAATTTAATTATTTGTACAATTCAATCAATATTTCAATCTATAACTATCACGTCATTATAATAGCAGTAAACACATTTATTATTCAACATCTCCATCGAATAATTAACCAAATCTAAAAGCTTATTAAATAATTGAAATGTCCCTTTATAATTATATATTTATTATTACCAAATAACAATAACAATTATAGTGGTAATTTTAATTTCCCATACAAAAATAATGAAAAGTTAACGAAATAAATATTGGCTGCAGGATTTCGTGACAGCACGTAATGAGATCGCACTGGACATCGGAGTAGTTAAGGACGCGCCCCCAAACACCACCTGTGCAGGATGTCGGAAGACAATCACGACACAAGTGCCCTGCGTGACCGCCCCCAGGATGGGCACGCAGATGTGGCACGCGGGCTGCTTCAAGTGCACCACGTGCGAAGAGCTCCTCGCCGATCTGGCCTACTGTGTCCACGAGGATCGCATCTTCTGCGAACGTCACTATTCCGAGCAATTGAAACCCAGATGTGCTTCTTGTGATGAGGTAAGTCGTTTTTTTTTCTTTCTGACACATAAGTGATTGGTTTTGTCCGTTTTCTAAATGCCAAAAATTACATTTTATGAACAACTATTTGAAAAAAAAAATATTTAATTTTTTAGTATTTTGTTATTTCTATTGAAAATGCAATTTTCTCATTTTCATTTTATTGATTTTGTTGTTGCTGTTATTGGTAACTGGTTATATTCTATAAATAAAAGTAAACTTGATTTATTAACAAACTAATTAATTAATTTTCGATTGATTGGATGGATACGTTTGAAATTGCAATTGTGACGATTGATTGGATCGATTTGATTGCGTTAAAAAGGCGATCGAGCGAGGTGTTTGTGTTAATTTGATTGTTTTCGTGCACGCGACTTCCTTATTCCGACACTTGATCCATCGATTATGTAACGAATGCTAATTAATCGCGTCCTGCTGTCGCATTATTACACAAATTGCGCAGAATATTCTAATTTATGTCGGCGTGTGTTTTTGTTTTTCGCCTCTTTTATTTTTATTTATTTTTTCATGCTGTCCGCTCTATCTATGACATTTGATAGGACAATGAATTAGTAGTATATGGCCTTATTTGGTATATAACAATTACGTCAGGCTTCGGATCGTTTATGTGTGGGCTTTTAAATTTAAATTATGCATTAAGTTTTTTTTGGTGCTGGTTTTTCGAGTGGAAGTAGAAATTGATTTCGGTTTTTTGTTTTTTCTTTACCTAGAAAGTTTCAATAAAATTTTAATCAAGTTATAAATCTTTTTCCTTTTTGGTTCATGTAGTGGATGCTGCTAAAAGCTATCTTCTGTTTGTTTCACTTTTTCTTCCAAATCTCAACATTTGTTGTCAAATTAGATTTACAACTTTTTTTTTATTCTAAAAAAGTTTATTTTTTTTTGGAGGAAATGAAATTTATTTTATATTCAAATGTGAAATTAATATTATTTTTTATTTTACTGAAAACATAAGTAAAATTTTGATTTATTTGGCAGGAAATTTCTAAAGTATTCGTATTTTTAGATTTTTTTTCTGAAGAGACCCAATAGCTAAAATAGTCGTAAATTTAAAATTAAGCAGCTCGTTAAATGCTAGAAATTTCGTAATTTTATACAAAAAATAAATAGTTCAAATTTTTTAGTTAATTTTTAAAGAATTTCATTTTTGAAATAGCTAATAGTAATTATAAATAATAATTCCTAGGAGAATTATAATTTTAGTGTTGCAAATATTAACCAAATTAAGTAAGAAATTGTATTGAACGTTTTTTTTAATAACGATTTATTATATTACGTACAATAAATTGAGTCACACGTTTTTCTGGCGCAGTTTCAAACGATTAGCACACCGATATTATAAAAATACCTTATTTCTTACATTTATTCGCCCAACCGTTCGGGATAAATCTCTCAATTTTGCACATCATGTGAGCCACCAACATGTTGTACTTGTTCGCTTATTGCATGTTTAAACACCTTGAATGCAAAGTGCAGCAGAAAATGCAAATGGAAACGCGATGCAACGGCTCAAATATTCTAAAAATAACTCTCGAAAGCGGGCAATAAATGCCCTAAAATTTATTGAAACGAATCGATTTTCGGAGCAAATTACTTATATCCATTTTAAACACACACCCACTAGATAATTTATATAAGAGGCCACCAATTTTGCATTTAATGCAAATGCCAATTCAAGAGTAAATTTTTACTTTATTATTCGTACCTATATACAATGGAAATGTTCTTGTTATTATTAACAGTAAGAACAAAATAAGACAAAAAAATAAATGAGATGGGCAGCGGTAAAGGCAAAGGCGAAAGAATGCAATCCGAGCCGCGAATCCTTCTTTGGGTTTTGGCTTGGCAAGTGTTACAACTCTATAAAATAATATTGGGCATCATCTGGCCATGTGTATCTATCTGTGTGTCCATGTGCTTCTGTGTATGCGTATAATGGAAAACTGGGGCCGTGTGCATATTTTACACGCAAACATTTCTTATTTAGATTGGGAATTCGCGCGAGAAAAGCCACGGAAAATACATGAATGAAAAGTCGCGCGAAGCTAAATCCGTAGCGCTACTCTGATTCTCTCATATATTTTTTTTTTTGCTTTTTATTATATTTTTTCTATTTTTTTTTTAAATTTTTTATTAGCCTTAATGATATACTTATAGCCAAAATTGCTATTTTTGATTTTTACCTTTATAGAATTTTTGTTGTTTCTAGAAGTATTTGTGAAAAATTTTCCTTAGTTTTTATTAGGTTTCAGGTTAAGTAAACAAATTTGATTTATTTTTAGTTTTTGCGATAAAATGAATTTAAACAGTTTATTTTAATTTGGAATTGTCTTGATAAAGTAAAGAAATGATTGGAATGACCGGCGCCTTCACATGGCCTACTACATGAGAAATTTATTTAAACTTTATTTGATTAGACATTTTCAATAGTTATTAATTATTTAATAACAATTTAATAACCCATGCTATTTTTTTCATAATTGAGAATGTGTTTTCTGAAAAAGAAAATAAGCAGAAATAAAATTTTGGATCCGTAAAGATTGTCTAAACCTCCGATCATTTTAGATTAACCCGGAAATAGGGATGAACCTCGGCTCGGGATGAACGTAAATTTTATAGAAAAAATTAAAAACATTTTGCACTTCCGGTCATTTTTGTGAAAAGTGATGAAATATCAAAAGAAGATAATCAAACCTTATTCTATTGAACGATTACTTAATAAATAATTCCAATATTTGTTTTGTATGTCTAAGTATATAAAATACTTATCAAATAATTTAAGCACAGTATGTAGGGGGCAAAATTTAATTAAAAAAGAAATTTTGTAAAATTAATGATTTCATTTACCACCTATTTTACGATTATTTATGGAATTGGCCTAAAAATCTGCAAGAAATTATGTTCTCAATGTGGGCTTCCACATTCAGAACATCTGCGAAACATAATATCAGTTATTCAACAAAAAAATAATTAAACTTGAGGTAATATCTTTGGTAATGTAGGTAATGTACGTTGCTACGACAACATATCGTTCTTAACCATATAAAGTGAGAGATATTAAATTTTATTA
>JASKGO010007109.1:0-10058 GCA_030556065.1 Holobus sp. GC000080 | reverse complement strand
TTACGCTTTTTATTTGACAAGCAATTAATTACTTTTCAGTTGCTACATTTTATTTTTTCAATTAATTATTTTCATTATTTATTTCATTTTAATGGGTTTCACATATTATTTTTATTTATTTGGTTGAAAAAAACATTTTTAAAACAAATTTCATTGAACAATAATAATACAAATTACCTATTCAAATTAAAACAAAAACAAATAAACAAATGATAAGTAATTTCACAGGAGAGTTGTTAAATGTCGGAACGAAACGATAGCCAGTTGCAATATTAATGGAAGTGCAATCAGGGTATGTGCTGGGGGCTTAATTAAAAGCGATCCACTGACGATTTATAATTGAAATTAGCAAATGGGTTCTGGTGGTCCTTTCAACAGATAAGAGCTGCTAATACGAATTGTACCTCTATTAGAGATTCAGCTTTAATCCTGCGGAATCGTCTCGTACATTCCAATGAGAAAAGTTTCCGCAAACTTGGACATTAAATTACTTCCCACTTAACTTACGCAACTGCCTCCTGCATGAAGATTTCTTTCTCGGGCACCATTTTTTCGCATAACTTCACGTCCGATTCTCGCTGCGCAAATAAAACGCGACACTTGCTGCAAAGTGCTTTTGTCTCATTTTTATACACAGCCAACAGCAAAAAGGACACTTTTTCCTACCGTATAAAAACTCTTACAAAATATACTGTCTATTATACTCTTCTATATCTTGCGCGAAAGCCCTGCACACAATGAAGACACGATATTTTAACTTTCAATGCAAATTCGGAGCGAAAATAATGCCACTTTCGAGTTTGTTTATAACCGCAACGTTTCGCAGTTCGGGAGCGAAAAGTTTCTCTAAAGTGTATCATGTGTTGGAAACATGTAAATAATTACGGCATTGTTTCAAGAAGTCAAGGGCGTAAATGCGAAGAAGCGAATCGCTTAAATTCTTCTGTGCAACCGCTGCCATTCGCCGAGTTTTTCATTTATCATACGTGCGGGAAAAACATCCAGGATGAAACTTTGATGGATTGGAAAATGCATCCATCGAACGGGTTTTCTTTTATTTTTGGTACTTGGCAAGCAATTTCGTGCACACGCAAAGCTCACTTATTCGAACAACTATTAAAATGGAATTTAATGCATGGATTCATCGAGAGAAAAAAAAATAGCGAAAAAGGAATGGAAATAAAACGAACGGCTTGGGAGCCTTTGCATCAGAGAAAAGTTAACATTAATTATCCTTTGGTAAAGCGCACACAGAATTCGGAAGCTTTTATGTTGGAGCAAACTATTATTTACGTAACTTTTAAAGAGGGATTTTTAATCAAGTTCCTAAAAAAATTGTATCTGAGCAAATGGAGTAATGCTTTGCATGTGCAAGGACCGGAGGAAATTTATGGAAGTTTGCAGAAGAAAATTTCTTCTAGGAATAACAACTTTTATCAAGGTAAAGTTGTTTTAGAGTAATTGCATTTTTCGTAGCTACGACTTTAAGTAGAATTTTAATTATAAATTAGCCTTTGCACTTCGTGCCTCGGACTGCGTGCAACTAGCTTGCTGTTTTTAAATTAAAAAATTAAAGCATAATCCTGTAAAGCCTTAAAAAACTTAAAAAAAAAACAGCAAACAAGTAATAACTGCAGTTACTTCAACAATGTTTAGTTTCAATTGTCTTATTTCTTGTTTGTTTAAATGCATTTAAATGTTCCTTGCAAGTTAATTGCAATGAACAATAAAACTTTGAATTTTATGAAATGTGTTTTGCTTTATATACCCCTTGTGTTTCAAGTTTTAATTTACCATATTTTGCTTGCTTTAACAACATTAACAAACTTGCCCAGCGAAAACATTATTTTTAGTTTTCTGTTGTTCAAATTTTGTGTAAATAAAAATAACGAAATAATCGATTTTAAATGAAAAACAAATGAAATCGTAAAAATCGCTCTCAAAGTGATAACAAAGCCCTTTGTGTCTTTCTCCTCCCATTTTCGGTTGATTGTAATAAATAACGCTCGCGAATATTTATAGCCGGTAGTGAAAATGTTGTAGCAAGGAGATTAGACACGCTACGAAAGAGATGCTCGTAAATCTGACAAAAATCTACCGATTAAAAGCACCCCTAAATGGGCGAATTTGTTGTAAAACTCCTTCGCTCGGTCCATCTACATTGATTTTCAACAAGTTCACATGGTGAACTCAAATCCCTCAAAATACAACTTTTAAGCTCTTTTCCTACAATGTTATTCTTTCTTTTTATTTTCAGAAGCAAAATGAAACTTTGTAAAAACATTTTTTTAATATATTTTTTAACTGTTTCCAGAAATTGAGATATAAGTTCAAATTTAAAGTTTAAAAAGAAAAACTACCATTTTTAAATAGAAATTCCATCAACTGTCTGTCTTTTTTCTCTCGCAGTTATTTGAAGACAATATTCTAGAACAAATGTTGAATATGTGCGTTGTGGTCCCGATGGATTACTTGCTATGGATGAAACGTCGTCCACATTTTTATTCGACCGAATGCAAGAGCCGTAAAAACAACCAATCTATCCATCTTTATGTATAGGTAGTACACATGTAGCAGGTCCATGCACGGAAAGCGGCATAAAAAACAAAAGATTTTTCGAACGGGGGTAAAGAGCTCACGAAATTAAAGCTTCAAGTGATCGTAATTAAGATAAGTTGTGCGGACTTGAAGCTTTACATGCTGTTGCCTATACTCGATCCCTATTCAGAAGAGGATCAAATCCACAAAAAGATATAAAGTTTCTACCTTTCCACACCGACACACACACACACATACTTTCGATTCAGTCTCTAATTACTTTGCAATTTCGATTCAATTGTTGCCTCAGTTTATCCGACACAATTCAAACTAATTTACTAATTGGTTTTCACGCAAAACTACAACAAAAGTTGCCTTTTTTTTACTTTAACTTACAAAGGAATGTAATGGTTTTTTCTATAGGGTTAAATAAAAGTTTGATAAGGGTTTATTTTTTCAAATGTAAAATAGTTTGAGAAAAGTTGCTTATTTTGTTGGAGATTTTTTTATTACTTATTTGAAGAAAAGTTAATTGTAAATTTTGTCTCAGAAAGTCTTGACAAGCTTAAGTTACTTAAATGGGAATTAAATATCTTTAATTTTATTCCAAAAATTATTTTTTTGATACTATTTAGTCAAAGTTATAGAAATAATCAAAACAAAACTACTAAAAATACTAAAATTTGCATGAATTACGAGCAGATTTAATAGATGGGTAGCTGAGAAATAAAAAATCAAACTCTTTTATCTCAGTGACTATTTGATGGACCCCTTTTTGTAACAGGAAATTAGACTAATTAACAATAAATTACCATAATTTCAACTAATATTACAAGAAATTAGCATAATTTTAGCTAAATAGTTCATTTTTCTTTTCTAAATGAGGTCTATTTTTTCATTCTAAATATTTGACAAACAAAAAAAAACAGAATTTTATTACAATATTTAATTATCTTGGAATAAATCTCTCCAATAAAAAAAGAAAAAGAAAAAAAGTACCGGTAATTAAAAGGAGTACTTTGCGCACACATCTCCATCTGAAGATATTATAGCCTAATAAATAGACGCATTAATCATTTATTATTATTTTTATAGGCGCGTTTTTTCGCGCAGAACGAAGTTTTAGTAGGGAGCTTTAAAGATAAGCAGCAAGTCAGCAGAAACGATAAGGGCCGCAGCCCGCAATGGAAAAAGCAAAAACCATTACAGTTAGACAGGTAGAAAATACACTTAATACCTTGTATAAGATGGAAAACACTAGCCGGAGCCGTCAAAATAATAAATCATACCTTGCAAGAAGGGCAGAAGTTTACACATAACTTCCCCGAAGACGAAATCTCTTAGCAAAGCCCCTATTAGGGTGAACGGCATGCAGAGGACTCCCAACAGAAGATCCGATATGGCCAAGTTCAACAGGAACAGATTAGTTATGGTCCGCATCCTTTGATTTTGCACCTGAAAAGCAAGCGGGAAAAATCCACTTAATTAATCGCAATTTTCTTTGGACTGCTCCTTTTTTATATGTCTTTACGTCTTTTATTAAACGGACCCTTTGTCGGCTCTATGTATTTTTTTTTTTTTACTCTTCGTCGGGCAAGTCTGACAACCTCCGACACAGACGGCCAGATGTACTCTGTTTGTTAGTAAATAATGCAAAGGGATTTTAATAAATTACGGCGATTTCGTTCTAATTAAAACGGTAACAATGGAAAATCGTTTTTCGCTTTTCTTATCTGTGGTAATTCTTTACGGGCATTGATTGCATTAATTTCGACTAATTTTGCCCTTGCGTTGTTTTTCTTTTTTCGGCATTGCTATTCAAAGGACGACTTTCCCTGTTGTTCCTTTTATTCCCTGTTTATCTAGGGCCTCTAAAGCAAAACAACAAAAAGGTGTCTTTGATAAATATTTACTCCTCGACTGGACTTAAAGTGATTACTTTTTATTTACATGGTTTCTGATAAATATTTCACTATTTTATTATTTTGGGATTTTTTTTTGCAAAATTTATACTATTTGAAAAATTTTATTGAAACTTTATCGAATTGTATTAAATTCAATTAATAGAAAAAGAACTATATATAACTTAATTTTTAATAAAATATTAGTAAAAGTTCATTAAACAATTAAAAAAGAGTTCTTTGTATGTTTTTTTTTGCAAAAAATTCTAAAAAAGTAGCAATTTTAATATTTTTTTAATACTCTGAATTAATAGTTACTGTACATGTAATATACATATAAGTAAAAAAGAAAAAATTCAGTTTTTATCAGTGGTATAAAATTTACTAACTATTAATATGAAAATATGGAAGTTTAATAGAAAATATCAAAATACTTGAAGTAAAGTATTAAGCCCGGCGCCTTCACATCAACATCAGTTCAACTTGAAGCAAACGAACTAGTCAATAACGACAAAAACAAAGAATTTCCAATCAGAGAAATAAATATAAGATTTTATACGTATGTCAAATCCAAAACACATTTCTTGTCTCTGTTCCTGAGCTTTGGAAATTAATATCAACAGTAAATAAAAGCAAATACAGAAAACTCTTTTAGTAAATTGCAAAACATTATCCTCAATACTCTATTTAGTTTTTAATTACTGACATTGCAATTGAGATGAAAACAAAGCAAAAAATGAATGATATTTTATTTCAATTTAAATCAAACATCAGTAAGTTGATGTTGTTTTAATTTAGACAATTAATATGAAATTAATTATTTCTCATTTCGACATTAAAATAAATGCTGTCAACTGAACAAACAAGTTGATATTTCATTCCAATTAAATAATTTAATAGTGCAAAACTTGCATAATTACCACTGATGATTTATTTGTGAAATTCGCGTGACATTTGTGAAAGGAAATCGATACAAAGTGGCTGATTGGCCAAATTCATTAGCGTCATATTAAGCATAGCTTAATTAGTGATATGCATAATTAGAATTATTGGTTGAAGTGCGTAAACATCGGTCATTATATGAAAAATCTTTTTTTATAAATAATAAATAAATAAATAATACAAAAAATAATTGGCATCCATAACGAAAAATAATAATAAGATACACGCTTTTTCCCAAACTGTAAAAAGTTGCCATCATTTTTCATTTCTCTCCATCGATGCAAGCCCGATAATATTTCCAATTGAATTCGTCCTTTTGCCTAAGTGAAAACTGACGGCAAAAAAGGCGATGTAAACATGTTACCCATGGAAATGGCAAAAACTTATTTCCGATTTATGGTCATTTTGGGCTGGAAAGTGTCGGAAAAACGCACTCGCCTTTGGTGTGAATTTAATCTTCGCTGAAAAAGGGCCACTGTTGGCGCTATAGGCTCTTTAATATTAATGAACTTTTCAAGGATAATTACCTGGAGATAATGAGATGTTATAGCCTTCATAAAGATTACGCCGGATAATAATGAACTGATTGTGTGTCTTTTTTTAAAGGGTTGCGAAGTGAGTATTTTCATTTAATTGCTCGTTTTCTAACCAAAGTTTTGAATAAGTAAAATTTAATTACCTTTTTATTGAGAACTTCAGTTAAAAATAGAAATATTCTGTTGAAGATTCAGAACTAAATATAAAAAAATAAGCATTTATAATTGGGAAAAATAAGGGAATTTTATTAACTAAGGAAAAAAGATGAGAAAAGCAAAAATATGCTTCAAATGCAAGGGACGATTTTTTAAAAGACCTTTAATTGCTTAAATGGTTAGCTCTTTTAAAATAAAAATTGAAAACTTCATTCTTATGAAGAATAGTAACGATGAAATTTAATTTTTTAGATTAGAAATGGAATATTAATTTAATTTAATAGCAATAGTGATAAAGATAATTTTTATCTATAAAAAGAGAAATTCTTTTATTTTTATTTTTTACATACTGCTTTTAAAATTGCTTTTACATAAGAATCTCGCAAAATTATAATTAAAAAATTGAACCAAACAACAATATAATATTTTATTTAAAAAGAAATAAATATTCAATACTAGAAATAAAAATTTACATAAATAAATTTATAAATTTCTCCATTCTGCACAAACCGTTTAAAAAAAATACAAAATACTTTAAACATTTGCATTTAACAACAAAAATAATAATAAAAAGTAATCTGAACGTAAAACTAAAATCCGAACCAATTTTATAAAACTCGTAGCTTTCAATTTATTCCCGTACATGCATAAATATTCATTTGATGCTATTTTTTTTATTATTATAATTAAATACCCACCAAAGTAACGATAACCAAAGTGTTTCCAATGACGGCCAGGAGAAATATAATCGCATAGAGTGGAATCTGCACTCTGCCCGTCTCGTACCACAGGGGTACCTTGTTAATTTTGCCGTTACGGCCTAATTGCCCGGCGCCTTCACCACTCGTACCATTCGCGAACGGATTAATACTGTTTGTGAAATTGCTCGCTAATAACACCAGCAGCGTTTCATTAAAGTCTTCATCCATTATTTCTTAGGCTTAATTGCTAAACAACTTTAATTTATTTATTACTTGTTTAATTATTTATTATACTTAACAGTAAATTTTTTTTATATTTAGAAAAAAGTTATTTTTTACATTCTTGATTACACCAATTTTTCTTTAATTCAGTTTTATGGTTGCAAGACTTTGAAGGAATAATTTTTTTTTTTTTTGGTTTGGTTTGAAATGGGATAACGTTTACAGTTCGGATGCGGCGCGTCGACTGAATCGAAATCACACGTTCTGTATCAGGGTGCAAGCGTCGCGACGCCAGCGCTTATTTTCAATTTTTAAGTATACGGTTACGACTTTGAAATATTTGATCTTATTAACTAAACGGATCCCTTTTTTTTATTTTGCTTCATTTGGAAACATTACCTATATAGATTTTTTTTTTATAATAATTAAAAATATTTTATTTATTTTTTTATTGTTTATTTTTGATTACATGAATAAAAAGATTATTTTAATCAAATTGATATAATATTTAACAAAATTTGTATTTTACTTGAGATTACATTTGGTAAAAATTTATACAATTTTAAATTAATATTTTTTTCTATTAAAATCCATTATAAAGATATGCAAAATCAAAATAATGAAAATAAAATAATGACATTAGTTACTTTAAAGTTTATAATAAGATCATTATAATATATAATTTGAAAAATATGAAATCAATTAAGTTTACAAGCTCTTATTTTTATATTAAAATTATTTATAGTCTTTAATTAAATAAATAAGGTGTATTTTAAATATTTAAAGAATTTTAATTGATTTTTGAGTTCTTATATAATCAGCAAATATCAAATTTTTAATTTCAGAAATAAATGAAAATTATATTTATCATCTAATTGCAATTGTTCTTGTAACAATAATAATATCTATATAATTTTAATTTTGCATATTCTTTAAAAAAAAATTGAAACTAATTTAATAAAATTTGTATTAATATAAACGAGTTTTATTTGAATTTCAATAAAAGCTCTCTTCGTGACTAGAAAAGAAATAATTGGCAATATTTTCAATGTAATTACTAATTAAATATTTAATTTTCATAATGTTTTCAAAAAATGTTTGCTTCAATTGATAACTATTTTGTTTTATTGTTCTAAGAAGATTCATTTGCACTGCATTTTTCAATCCTGCAATTTCAGGATTTTATGCATCTTTGAAGAAAATATCATAAAAAATTCAAATATAATAAATAAACTTCTAAAAATAGAAGTAAATAAAATATTTCTTATATTATTGACATTAAAGAAACGTTTCGCCAAAGAAGCCCTAAGGAAATATGCTTTGAGCGATATAAAGGCAAGTTATTTAAAGGTAAATGAAAAGAATACATTTCTTTCTGTTCCTTCTAATTTTATAGAATTCCATAAAAAAATTCATTGATGATTTATATCAATTTTATATAAATACCAGAAAAAAGGCCATTGAAGAATTTTTCCCATTCCCATTTATTTAAAAACAAGAAAAAAATTCTTTGATAAATTTACATTAAAATTGATCTGTGGCTGAATTAATTCAGCATCAGCGTTTGACCGCCTACAACTACATAATTGAGAAAGCATCGAACCATCCCCAATTTTTCATCCTCCAACATTCAGCATCCAGAAAATTGCTTTGTTTCTTGCTTTTTAGCTGCGGTTGCCTTTACAGTAATCACCCTTTGGTTTATCGCTTCTGTGATTGAGTTTTAATGGAGTTTCGTCTTTTTGCAAATCCACAACTACAATAAATTATTCGCAAATGAACCGAGGAACCCACTTGAAGGGATACATGTTCAACTTTGACCCACAACCTACATATAATGCGCGGCACATAGACCAGAAAGAGCAAAAACGGAAGGGCGTTACTAACGGAAATAACCCAACAATGAATTACATCGATAACACTGAAAATATTGTCGCGAACAAAGTCGATAATTTAAATTTATATCCTGTCGCTAAAAGTATATTAAAAAGTATCTGTATGCGTTGATCATATTTTATCGGTTTTATGGATATAATGGCTATTGGCATTATTTTAATTAAATGTGCCGCATGTGCGGAATAAATATATAAATAAATGGAAATTATTGAATCGATGTGCATTATATTAATTCCAGTAGATTAGATATATTAACATGGCATTTAATTGCGATACTAAAATGCTTTTATGGACATTCCCGATATTTAAGTGGATTGTTTAATTAATTTCGGCTTTATGTGGATCCAATAAATGTTCTAGCAAAAGTGGCAACCCTTCGAAAGGGAAAGTTTATGTTTTCCTTTATATAGATAAAGTGCGGTAGATCTGAAATTCTAATTAAACGCAAATGGATTTGATTATGTGAACAGAGCACATGAATTTATTTATGGCCCATTTTGTGGCTTCTTATTATTTACCTAAACTGTTCCGTGCAATCTAATAAAGTTTTTATGTAAAATGCGTGATAACACAAACAAAAAATAGTTTTTCAAACTTTTTTTATGGCATTTAAAAGTTTTTAAAATATATTTTTACGTCGTGAAAACAAAGCAAATTAGTTTTATTCTATTACAAAAGAGTAAAAGTAATTTTTTATATTGCATAAATAAAGTGCAATAAATTTAGACAAAAATTCAATAAAACTTAATATTGTTCTTATAAAATTAAAAAAATTTAGCATCATGAAATATAAATGTCATTCACAAAAATATTGTCACTTCTTGGTATTAAAAAAAATACAACGGTAAATAAAAAAATTTAAAAAGTTTTTCCACTGTTGAACAGTGACATTACTCTTATTAAACTAATTAAAGCATTTTATTGCAAAATATTGAGTGCAAAAAGTTTTATTAAATAAAAAAATATCTCAATATAAAGTTAAAAAGACTTTATTGGCAGTTTAATGGGTCTTGCTAACTTTTTAAGCATTTCAACCCCAACTAATATCGATAAGAAGTCCATAGTTATAAGTAACCAACTGTAAACTCTTATTATTATAATTTTCTATGGAAAATGTCTAAATAAATTATTTAAATTACTAAATTAGATAAAATTGACAAAAGAAT